>VZRN01003151.1:1383776-1449204 GCA_013397935.1 Dasyornis broadbenti | reverse complement strand
CCTGCGGCCGCTGCTCCCCGCGCAGCCCGCGCGGTCCCGCCCGCTGCCTGGGGAGCGGCACAGCCGCTCGGAGCGCCCCGCGGCCGCACGGGGCGGGAAGGGGCCGAGCCGCACCTGGAAACGCCGCTTGCGTAGAGCCCCTCCGAGAGGTCGGTGTGTGTTACGGACTCTCCGTAATGTCGTCAGCGCGGGCGCTGCACCTGAGGACTCCCGCTGCGCAAACGGCGTAGGCGCGAGCGTGCCGGACGCAGAGTGCGCAGCACTGAGGGCGCGGGCCGGGCAGGTGTGTGAGGGCAGGGCCGGCCCGGCCCCGGCGGTTCTCGGGATTCCGCGGCGGGGACCGGCCGTGCGGTGGTACCGGCTCTGCGGCTGCCGCTGCCCCGGCCCCGGCCCTGGCCCCCAGCGTGAATAGCGCCGGCAGCCCCGGTGGCTGAGGGAGGCGCCGGGCGGGCCCGGGGGCAGGGCTGAGGGGAGGGGGCCAGGGCAGGGGTGCGGCAGGGCCTCGGCTCCTCACGCAGTACGCGAGCTTGGTGGATTTAAATCCCGCTGCCAAATCCAAAACAGGATAGAAAGACCAGGTTCCTAAACTGAGCTGAGGAATAGGGTTTCCATGTGAGCGGTTGAGCTCCTTGTGGAATCCTCAGTTGCTGAGGTCAAATCACGGCACCTTAGTGGAGTGTTTGGGCAGGTTGGGCTGCACAAGGAGTGCAGTGGTCAATGCTTTCCATCTTTCTCTTCTCAGATCAGAATAAATGGGTTGAAGTTAGTTTTCAGCTCCCTGCAATAATTCTTCCCAATCCTGGACAGGTGCCTGTTCTAGAGCAGATGGGCCCTGCAGTGGAGTTGGAGAGAGCTGCCAGAGCTGATGTTCATCAGACCCCAGAGCAGCCCTGATGAGCAGAACCTTCAGGTAGAAGGAGAGAGGGTTCAGTCTGATGGGATTTTCTTTCTTCTTTGTATGTGTATTCCATAGAACATTTACAGAACTTCATAGTCCTTCAACATTCCATGTACTTCAACACTCAAATGGCTGATATATTCACTTGAGTGCTTCAAAATTTCTGCCAGATTTTCTAGGTTAAGTGCCTTTTCGAACTCTGCTTTCAGCATACAAGTGCATACCAATCTTATTTGATACCACTTTTTATACTTTTCAAAACTGATTTTATATAGGTTGTGAAGATGAAAGACTGCTGACTGGGGAGCTCTATTCCAAAATAAGCAGTACACAACGTGCTGTGCTACAGCAGCCCCTGAGGGAACTTTGGCCAAAGGCTGTAGGATCAGGAGATTTGTGGTGCTGAAGTGAAACAGTAACTTTCATTCAAAAGAGTGATTTCAGCATTAGTGTGGAAGTAGAAAGCACATGTGCATTAATAACTTTACATGCAGGGAGAGGTCCACCTTGTTCCAATTAGACATATATTTTGTGTACTCCTTTGCAAGCCTATGGCTGAAGTGTCACCCAGGTTCTGAACAGGCAGACATTGCTCTGCCTTTGTAACAGACTTTTATCTTGTCATGTTTGAGGATTGAAAGGAGAAACAAATACAAGGAATCTCAGTTACTGCTTTCATATCTCAAATCGAGAGATTTCAAAGCAATGAATGAATTTAGCCAAATCTCCTGTGTGATCTTAAAATATTAGTGAGGGCACTAAAAAGAGGCAGAAGATAATAGCTGGAGATCAAGGACTGGTCCAAGGACTTAACATGAGCACAGTTTTATTTGAAATTGATTGCATCAGATAGAGACCCAGCACAAATACAGCCTAGAGAAAGGCTGCTGGGGGGGTGGTGGGATGCGAAGGGGCAGCTGTGAAATGAGTGGCTGTGCAGTGCAGCTGGAAATGCTGTGAGGAGGAAAAAGTCTGCAAGAGGTGGCATTTCAGGTAGTGAAGTTATTGCAGAGGTAGAAGAAAGATGTTTTGAGCTGTGGTCTGAGTGAAATCTTGAATTTTTCTGTTGAGTTCTCCCTTGGGCTAATGATTTGCCAAGGGCGAAAACACAGAGGAAAGGGGATTGATGGATTAATTTAGAATACAGGGGATTGGAAGAGCTTTGGCGCTGCAGTACAAGGATATACATTTAACAAGGAAAAGAACATCTGAGGCTTGGAAAAAAGTTAACATCTGTCTTTATGCTTCATGGAATAAAAAGAAAGATAATTGAATTTATAGCTCTAAGTATAGTCAATAAAAGATGGGGATTGAATTGTGCCAAAAGCAACATGGAATTAAGAGTTCCTTGATGAAAGTTGAAGTAATTAACAATAATTATGCTCTTTCTTGGGACAAAATACTGGTATAGGAAGAATGATTTTTAAAAATATATAGCTATGATGGAAATAATGTCTGTTTCCTACAGATTTTTTCATAGAAATGTCTAAGACATTGTCATGTGTTCTTGAATATTACCTGCACCCCTTAGACAAACGAGGGGCCCTTTACAAGAAGTTGCTGGTAGGTGCCAGTTTTAAGGTTGGCGTGAGGCAGGCACTGTCCTGTGCAGTGGGGAGGCCCATGGGATGGGCACTGGGGGATGGAGTGTCAGCCCCAAATGCTATACTGAGGACTAAGTGGCCATTAGCTACAGGACAGGGGAAACCCCTCAGTGAGCAAGGGTGAAATGCAGCCTGTCAAATTTCAAGTGTTTAGTATTGTTTACAGACAAATGGCAATGCTTATGTAGTGCCCGAGGGAAGAGGGATTCTTTTCTTGTTATAACTCAGAAATCTCTGTTTGAGACTTACCATTGTCCAGTGACCCAGTTCTTTATGGGTTTCAAATTCTGCCTTTGGACATATACTAAGGTTAATGGGATTTGTGCAAATATAGCTGAGGACAGACTCTGAATTGCAAAAAATAACTCTATGTGCATTTCTTTTAAAAACCTTCATAGAAAAAGCTGTCTTTACATGGGAAATTACTCTCATAAGATTGATATAGCAGAGAGTTTTATTCTGAAAAATGCTTACAAGATCTGTATTCATTTTTATTTTAAAGTGTATCTCAGGCGTAGAAGGGACAGAATCAAGCAGGTAAGTATCTCGTGTAGGGGATACTCAAAACCTGAGAATTTGTGCTGAAAAGCAAAAGATGATATGATTTATGCTGGCAGTCCTTTGTGTTCCTAACTCATCACCAAGTTTTACACAGTGCTTGCTAATATCTGCTGCAACCCTGAATGATTCTCTGACTTTGAGCTAGAGCAAAGGAGATAAAACACTACTGGAAAATTAGACACCAAGAGAGGAGGAATCATACCATGAAATGTTGCACAGGGCTCCTCAAGTCCCAGAGCAGGCTCTTGGGGGTAACATTTCAGAGATCTTTTTAGTGATACGGATGAGGATCAGCTTGAAAAGCAAGCAAAACTGGAACTAAGGAAATGGGAAATACTTTCAGGTTATGAGTAATGCAATTATTAGAGAGGCTACTGCAGGCGCTGTGGTGGATTTAGCTTCAAATAAGAACAGAAGTTATGCCAGGTGTGATTGATTCCAGGTTGGGTTACAATTTAGAAGTGCAATTAGTGAGTCATCTGTTACTTTATATCAATTATTAAAAACAACAAAGGTCTAGGTTAAAAAAAGAGTCCATGTCTCAGTATGTGCTTCTCTACTTGTTAGTTTTCTGATTTCACTGTCTTGTTTGAGGTGTCTCAGCTTTGCAGAGTCGTGGTACAGAGTGTTCCTTAAACCAACACGTGACTTGCTCTTGAGTGAAGCAGCACTCGCTCACCTGCCAGCCCCTGCGGTGCGGCCCTGTCACACCATCCCTCACTTCCCTGGTTTGGCCAGAGCCAGCCTGAGGGCAGTGTCTGCAGTGACCTGCAGGCCAGCAGCTTCCTGAATCATTTGTAAACACAAGTGCTTTAATCTTATTTTTATAGGTGCTGTTTAGGACACAGTGCAGCACAGCTTGGTGTTCCTGACAGCCCAGTTGTGTAGGCTGTGCTGTGCTGCCCTCAACTAAATTGGGTTGTGTTCTCACCCAATTTAGCAACTGCTGGATGTATAAAACTTTGCTTCTGGTGGCCATGACAAAACTCATAGCAGTAAACACAGCTTTGAGGGACAGTACCAGGCTCCATGGGAAAATTGTTCTGACCCAACAGAGCATTCCTCATGAAATAAGAAGGCCTGGAAGCAAATGATATTACCAACCTTCAGTGGGCATTTAATTACAGTTTCTAATAAAGGTAATGCCCTAAGTGGTCATGTGAAGTCTCGTGATCTGTAACATGGTGTAACGTGACGTATCAACATGGAGTATTGGTACTTCATCCAGACTTCAGCATTTTTGTTGTGAATGAAAGTGCTTTTGCCTGTTGTGCCCATAGGAATGGAGGACTGCAGCTGGCTGCAGGGCATCTCTGCCGTGTGGGCTGTGAGGGAAAAGGGGCAGAAAGAAGGTGCTAGGGTCCCGTTGTCACTGAGCCTGTGGGGTTGGCAGTATTGTGTGCAGCAAGTTACACACTGCAATTTAATAGTGGGAAGTTGCAAAGACACTCCTGGACTGTGTAAACAGACATCCAAAGCAGAACTGAACTTTGCAGAGCTTCACAGCTTTCAGTCTTTATACTTTGTAATACACATTTGAGATGTGAGTCTGTGATCGCTGAACCCTCCCAATGATTATGGTTGATGTGGTTTGCACTTCCGTGTTACTGGGCTTGTAGACAGGCTGAGCCAATCTGGAAATCAGCTGTTTTTTCCATTTGTGGGTAGGACATGGTATGTGTTTATCTCATATCAATATGAGATAAGTATTTTCATTTCTATCATGGCAAGTAGATCTATATTTGGGGATATATATACGTCCTTTCTAGAAAAACAGAGATACAGTTGTAAGGATTGTTGTTTTAGGGAAGAGTGTGATTGGATCAGATAAGGGATGACAGGAGTTTGGTGCAGGTCCTTGACAGATATATTAGGGTGGGTTTTTTCCTTTTCCTTTGAAGTTTAAGATTGAAAACCTGCCATCGTTCCAAAGCAGAAACAACTTGGGTGGCCTTTCTATCACTAATAGGCAGAGCAACTAGGCAGGACTGACTCCACTGAAAAGAGGCTCTATCATGCAAGAGGTTTTCCAGGTCAAGATTAAAAGCAAAACAGGCCTCATCACATGAGCCTTTGTACTGCATCCATATTTTCTAAATGCTTTTGGCTTATCTTTAATGTTTATGCTGCTATCAAAAATAAACCCAGCTTCTCTCTCCCCGGGTGTTGTATTTAACATCAACAGTGAATAGGCTTTTTCATTCCTAAATGCTAATTTCCTTTCTGTTTTCAATCTGTTTCTGGTACAAAAAGTTTTTGTTTTCAGTGGGTTTGGTTTCTTCCCACTTTAGTTTTTTAACGGCATGTTTTCTCCTTCCTGTATCTGTTTCTGTCTTGGTGATCGTGGTTTTTTGGTGGCAGCAGTAGCTGAGTATCTGTCAATGATCCTGAAGCCTAGAACTTGAATCAGAGTTTATTTGAGTACAGCTGGCCATGCAGTCATAATAATTTTTTTAAAAAAGCTTTACCAAGATTAATTTTTCATCAACAGACAGTGGAGAACTCTTAGGAATAATTGTAATTCTCTCTCTTTGAACTGTGGTCAGAAATATGGTCTAAAAATATTACTGTAACGAGAATTTTGGTTATAATGAAATAGTTTTATAACTTCATCAAAAATTTTGTGATACTAGAGCCAGAATTCAATGATTTTTGAAACTTTCTCCTAAGCTGTACCTTTGGGATGCAACTGACTTCGCTGAAGCTGGTGAGGGTGTTTCCTGAATGCACCAGTACTCAAACCCAACCTGGAACGCGGCTAAGGCAGTTTATCAGCCTCCTGTTGGTTCATCTCCAAGTGGCTGAAGCTCCACAGCAAACAGAGACGGTCCAGTACACTGAAGCCTGGATGTGACAAATGGGTGCTGACCAGAACCAAGGACTATTTGCAGTCTGCCTTGTCTCCTCTGTGATGATGTGCTGTCCCCTCACCTTGCACAAACCAGAAGTAACTTTTCCATATTTGAGACTCTTCACTGCACGTATCCATGAAGCTGCTGCTGAGCCAACTGGTTTTGTCACATAATGTGATAAATATAACACAGATCTGCAACAGATACAAGTCATATTCCAGACTTCAGGCATGTACCTCAAAATTTCATCAACTTTGATATGCCAAAATGTTATCTAAATGTGGATATTTAGTAGCTGGAGATGTCAGTGAGCTGTGACTAGCAAACGAGTTGTGTGTCTGCTGTAACACTGAGGAAGATTTGGATGCCTGTGTCGTAGGAGGTATGGAGACTGCAATGCTGACTTTCAATTTTGAAGTGTATCAGATTTCTCTTGAAGGGAAAATTGAGCCCAGTCTGTAAAGATGGTTCCCTGGACAACCCAAATGTTTGGACAAATAGTTTTCCTTGTGATGAGCATTCGCCAGTAAAGGATCTCCCAGGGTTTACAGGTTTTTTTCTGGGAGGACATCAGGAATAGTGTGTCTCACAAGCAGCATTATCGCTGCCTGCAAATTAAGGCAAGCAGACAGGCTGTAGTAATGTTGTAGAAACTAGGCAGGTAGCTTATTTTAGGCTGTTTTATGTGAAATATTTATGTACTCATTTAAATACTGAAGAGCTAGGGTTCACACAGTCCTGAGAACACAGCTGTATGTCAGGCAGCAGATGTGTCCTTAGTGGAAACCCCCCCAGTTGTGTTCTGGGGGCATTCAGCAGTTGGGGCCTTTTACTAGGGACCTGGAAGCTCAGGCACTGGGGCTTTTAGCCTCCTCTAGCACTGTGGTTTGTAGCGTGTAACACTAAAATCTCCAAATTCTGTGCTTTAGTTCATCCTGGCTATGAAATGGGGGATAGTGGGGATTTCCTGAGGGTTTGGAAAGCCTGCTTCATAATTTATGTGTTTGAAGCCAGCATGGTGTGTTTATTGCAGATATCATTTAGTGTAACAAGGTTTTGTTATCTGCAAAATAAAAGTATTTTTAAATTATGAGGAAATGTAAAATGTGAATGTCAAGGGGAAAAGGAGATTCTCCTGTTTCCTTTCGGGTTTGGTGCATTGTGCATCTTGCAGTGAGTCCCAACCTGTGTGTTAGCATTCCTGCTGGATAATGATCTGCCCTCCTCCCAAGGGACAGCACAGCACAGGCAAAGCTTCTCCTCTCTTCCGTGTTCACTAATTGATCTCTGGCTTGGCCACTTCCAGCAAGGTCGCAGAACTGGCTTCTACAAAAACAGTGTTCTGTGGAAAATTTAAAGGGGAAGAGTAGAAGTACCTTCTTCTCTTGGGATTTTTTTTTTTTATTCATAAACATTTTAATTTATTGGATCTTCTATTTTGTTTCTGCAGAAGTCTGAAACTTGGAAAGGACTGAGAGCAGAAGATTGTCCATTGTGACCTGTTCCTGCAATTTGTGAGTGAGCCCTATCCTGCAAATTGTTCTTTTCTCATTTTGTAATTCCACTTCCATTTTTTTAGAACAGAGCGTGAATATTGCTGTTCAGATCCTGTAAAGGCAAAATGATTTCTAGGCAAGTATAGTGTGATCTTCTCAAATTTTTTTTTCTTTGCAGAAGGTTTGTCATGTTGGCCTTGAAAGGCATCTGTGTGGCTGGCTTTTGTTTTCTTTTTGCAAAAGTGCTTGAAATAATTCATGCTGCTTTCTCAGAGCTGAGTCTTGATTAGTTCAGGTACTTTACCATTAAAAAGGTGATGGAAATTTGATGGTAAAAAACCTCGACAACCAAGTTGTCAGTCTGGCAGTGCCGTGGTGTGTGTGGCTCGTTAAACACCGTGCCAGTCCCTGTCACAGTCACGGCAGTGGCCTTTCTGCGGCTCTGAATGCCGGGGCTGTGCTCTGCAGGAAGGGCACGATGTGCAGGGCTGGGGCTGCTCCTACAGCCCTGCCTAGGACATGGCATGCCTGGGTTAAAGCTGGGTGCTGTGCTGCATGGAACAAAACCATGTAAAACTGCAAATGAAAACGTGCATTAGCACAGCTGAAGTGCTTAATTACGTGAAAAGCAGAAGAGCCTACAGGGTTTGAATAGAGGAAATGGGCCAAACTGTGTGAAGGCAAGGCTGGAATACTGAGGGCAGAACAAAGCTGTGCTGCATTATTAGGGGGTTTGTGAATGGTGTGGCTGAGAGGGGAAAAGGGGTTTGGTTGACCTGGTGTGATCTAAAAATACACAGGATGTGCTATATGGATTCATAGCTGTTGTAGCATCTTTAAAGCATAAAATATGCAGCTTCCTCTGAAGTGGGAGGATGGCAAGGTCTCACAAAGCAGGCATTCAGAAGCACCTTGTGTGGAATACTGTTCATTCACGCGATCCAAATCACAGTGAGTAGCACACACTGTCTTTGTAGTTGCTCTCAGTAGGCTGGTAATTGAATTATCAGCTAAATACTTAAAGACTAGACACAGTGTCTTTGGGAGAGGGGTATGGAAGCAAACCTAACTTCATTATTTCATCACAATTTTCTCTTCATTGTGAGTTGAAGCAAATAGTTGATGGTTCAGAACTCCTTATGCTCCTTCTGTTACAAAGAACTCTGCCGGTGTTTGGTGTTTTAACTCTTGTGTGAGACATGATACGACAGAGAGGGAACACGAAAAGAATTAAATTGTGTTAAATTGCCATAAGTCCCCGAGCAAATGAATTGGTTTGATACTGTTTATTCCACTAGAACTCGAAGCGATTAATTGAATAAACGTTTCTTTGAATCTTTAATTTGTCTATAAATATGTATAGTAATTAATGAGGAGGCAAGAAATCATCGTGAGAGTCACCTTGAGCAGAGAATAAGCATTCCCAGTGCATTCCTGGGAAGCAGCGCTGTGATGACGGTACCCAAGCTCTGCCACCGCGTGGCAGCTGCAGCTCAGTGCCTGGCTGGGGCTGGCTGCAGAGCTGCGCTGCTCCCGCTCAAGGGAAGGTCAATGTGCCTCAGGGAAAGACGAAAGCACAAATATTCCTTCTACAAAATCAGACCTGGAGTTTCAGAAGTTTTCCCAGCACAAACCAAACGTCAGCCTGCATGTGGGGCTGTATCTGAAGCTGACAGTGTCTGTGTTCTGCATGAAACTTGCTTCAGGGAGCAGGGTGTAATGTTTTGCCCAGTGCAAGGTACAGTCTAAGGAGGAGGTGGGGTGGAGGTGGAAAGATGTTCTTTGTTGGTGTCTGGCTATGGAAATGGATAAGGACAGACCAACTTGTAAAACTGTCTCAGAGGATTAATCCTTTATCCACTATCACGTCTCTGAATAGTCTGTATTTATTCACCTGTAATACACAACTGTGCATTTAAAGTGAAAAATAGTAAATAGAAAACAAAAACAAATGGAAAGAAGAGTATGGAATTAAGGACTGAGCACAGAGTTTTTGTAATCATGCATGATTTGTATATGTGTACATTCATTATAGATCCACTATAGGTAGCAATGGCAGAACTTGGGATAATGGTTAATATTGACTAATAATATAATGATTAAAGTTGACTTTTGTTTCCAAGGGACCTTACAACCAGATTATGTGGCATTATAAGAGGTGATTAATATCTGTCCCCCACAAAAATGGTGAAGGTGTAAATATTGAATTAGAGTAGCAAAAGCAGTCATTACAGTCAACAGAATGGTAAAACTGCAGATTAGACAAATGCTGTTTATTACAAAGCTACTGACTGATATGAAAGGCATGATTTGTGTTTAAACACTTGACATTAAGTTAGGTTTTATAGGTTTAAAGTAACTATGGATTGCATTATTCTTGAAGCGTACTTGGGCTAACTAAGAGCATAGCAGGATCTTGGGGGAAGTGGTTGCTCACCAGCAATGGAAGTGTGCTTCTCTGAGCGGGCAGCAGGGGATTGCTGAACTGGAGGAGACAGCTGCTTGTCATGAGAATGGCTGTGCAAAATGTCTGGGAGTTACGGGCTTCCATTAAACTGCAGAGTGCCTGGTGCAGAGCACATTCATGCCTTATCCTGGGGAGGAAGTACCAGTGCACAGTGCTGCTTCCTTCCACCAGAATTCCTGCGTGCCCTCTGCTCCATACATAATTCAGATGCAATACATTATTAAAGGACTATAAAGCCATACTTGCTTTCATGTATTTAAATTACTTGATGAGCCATAGATGGGTTTTGCCTTGTCTGTGCTTTTGCTTTGCCTGTTTCTGCAGTTTTTTGAAACAGTGGGGACCACGGCCCAGTGAGTCAGCAGCTCCTGAGAACCACTTCCAAAATACTAATCAGTGCCAACTGGTAGGATTAGTATTCTATTAGAAAAAAGTATAAGTACATGTCAAAGTCTAATTAATTTGCAGCATCAGACATTCACTTCCTCTGTTAGCAACATCTTTGTAAAGTACAGCCTTTTCAAAGTAAAAAACCCTAACTTTTAAAGGGTAGAGATCTCACAGTAGTGGCAAAAAAGCTCTGCCTTGCATGGCCTAGACTTTCATATTTGCTAGGAATAGAGTCTGTGAGGCAGCTGAGTGTGTATAACATCTGTTTGCTCATACAGGTCTGCAACAAACACATGGAATTAAACGGGAAAACATCAATCGTACATGTTGAACTTTCTGACTGTTCCTTTTGTTCTAGATTCCTTCTCTTTAGAGCAATAGTTTGTGACTGGATCACATGATGGTATTTCCAGTACTTTCAGTGCTATATTTGCTCTGTGTGGAAAGCATTGCTGAGGTGCCCTGGGCCTTTGCATTTCAAACATTAGATGCATAGCATTTTATATGTTTAATCACCATCAAGTAGGGTGTTTGGATCCAAGCTATTTAGAGCAACTGTCTGTGCTACTGCAACCCACTCAAGGCCCTGAGGGAGACCTATGAACAGAGAGAAGGCTCAGATTTCTTTGAGTAATTCAGTATTACCAAATACTTTGGTTTGCCACAGCTGCTGGGTTATGGGATGAAGAAGTATTGGGAAGATCTGTTCAGAGAATATGGTGTTAAAAAGGATTGGTTTAGAGATTCAGGAGATTCAGGAAAATGCTGCTGCTTTCTGCTCTGAGCACCAGAACTGTGAAGAAATCAATATCTGGAACATTATTCAAAAACAGAATTGAAGGCTAACATCCTTTTAAGCTCGTGGCAGGGAGAGCCTCTTCTTTGCTTGAACAAGTTACTGTTTACAGCATTTTAATAAAGTATCTCCTGGCAAAAAGACTAAGTTGTAACATCTCCAAACCTTCTTTTTATTGATGAAGCAGTGTCCTTCAAAATCCACACAGCTCAGTTAAACCTTGCTAGCATATGCTGTGATGGGGATAAATAGGCTTTGATAGTCTGTATTAAGCCTTTTCCATTTAATCTTGATAACGTTTAGTTCCTTCCACTTATGGGATGTTTTTTCTTCTGTACTTTCCCGGTTTTTTTTTCCTTCTGGAAACAAACAACCCAAAACGTTATTCTGTCACTTGGCATGTCTCAAGAGCTCCACTACTCAAAATTTGCATGAATACTCCTGCAAACGGTTAAATTCCAGGGCTGCTTCCAACACCAAGCCATGGGTCTGCTGTGGTACTGCTGTAGCCCTCATCCTGCCCAGTGCCAGACCTGCTCTTCTCCATGGTGTGGATCCCCAGCCCATACCTGGGGGATGTCAGAACCTCTGTCTCTGAGGTTAAGTACCCGTGCTTATCCCAGCCTGTAGTAACTGAAGCATTTTCCTGACAGGTCACTACAAACAGGATTTCACAGCACAGGAATCTCAAGCAGAGGGGCTCTCACTTTATTCTTTTTTCTGTTTCACACTTTGTTATGACACCTCCATCTGTTTGCTGTTCTGTGCTTGTATCATTGCTGTGAAAAAATAATGCCTTTGCATCTTTTCTTCTCTCTAAAGACAGAACAGATGACATAAATATTCCCTCAAAGCTTGCATGGTCCGGTGGTTTTGACTCACCAGACTGCTGTTACTCAGGACTTACTCCCTCCTTCCATGGTTTTCCTGACCTTTGACAATCTCGTGACTGTCACAACCTGTTGAAATGTGGAAGGACAGAGCTCCCTAGGAACAGGTTCTCCATTGGTCTGAACCAAAGCCTACTGTAATTGCTAGATGTCTTTAATTGCTTCTTTGGGTTTTGAGTCAGATACTAAGTGTGGAAGGCACAGAGTAATTAGTGATCTCTCTAGCTTCTTCTGGCACTTTGACTGCTACCTGTTGTCCCATGAATAGCCACTATTCCCAGCCTTTGAGCTGGGATGAATTCATCTGCTTCTCTGCTTCTTCATTGTATTTTTCCATTAATTGATACTTATAATACCAACATTGTGTAATGCAGTAAAAGCCTGAAACTGGGCAGATGTGCAGTATGACAAGAAAATGAGAGCTTGCCAATGTGTTTCCATGCTTCAGTCCCTACCTCTGCTTTGGGAATACTTGTGCTGTAGGGAAACAAACTGGGTAGCACCAAGAAAATGCACTTACAGGTGGAAGGTACAGGATGCAGAGAGTCTGAGGAACATACAGAAAAAGCCCTTTCTATATCCACGGGTTTATAGCACCTTTCCCCGTGTCTCAGTTCTTCAGCAGCAGGGTCTGATCTTAATGATTCTGCACTGATGGAGAATTTTGAGTATTCTATTTCCCAAAGAGGATCCTTAAAGAGTGTGATGTGGATTGTGGCATGTTTTACTTTTCCTGTAGCAGCATGTAATTGTTTTTGAGCTGCCTTTCCCTAAGCAATTGACTTTAGTTGAAGCACTTGCAATTGCTGAGTTCATATTGCTGCTCATGTCAAGGCAGCTGTTGGGGCAGTTCCTGTGCTTGCAGTGGCAGAGCAGAGAGGGAAGAAACTCCTGTGGATGGTGCTGCTGGGGAATTGAGGAGCAGCAGGAACCTCCTGACCCTATGGAAGGAAATGCAATCCCAATAGCAGCCCTCAGGTCAGATACTCACCTGACTGAGGCAGTGTGACATGAGTGAAGGTTTGTATGAGAGCCAGGCATGTCTGTTGTGTTTAATGCTGGGCAGTCTCCTTCCTTCTCCTCAACATTTCACAAAAAATTGTGAGTTTTTCTTGTCATAATTGGTTTTGTGCCTTATTAACTTTAGGTCTCTGTGCCAGCATATATAATGACTGGGCTCTGTCATGCTCAACATTGTCTCTGTTGTGGTTTGGTTTTCAGGATATGAGTTTATTTTCTTTCCCATCCAATAGTGGCATAGTGGGCCACAACAGGGAGGGGTCATTAAGGGCGGAGTCAACAGATCTTTCTGCATCAGTTGATGCTCAGTTGCAGATGCTGTAGCTGCCAATCCATCCCATAGGCTGCTCTGAAGCAGCAGCTTGCAGAGAGGCCCTGGCTTAGGAAAGGAGATGCTGTGTTTCCAATCTGTACTACCTTGAAAGAAGGCATTGCTCTTGCATTGCTATCGAGCAGCATAATTCAGAGCATTCTTTGAAAAGTGAAATGGTCAGAGCAGACACAATAATAGCTCCATCAAATATTGATAAAGTAGGATTATTAATTAGAATAGGGGTGTAGAATTAAAATGTCCCTTGAGCTGCATTCCCCATTTGATGCGAGAGTGTGGTTTTGTGGTCAGAGAGTGGGAAGCTCAGGATAACTGGAATCTTTTCTCATCTCTTCAATGTGTTTGCTTAATGTCCTTAGTGGTTCAGGGGATATATAATACTATTGACCAGAGTTGCTAGAGTTCTCTTATGCTCCAATGGTGGCACTGCTGGGAGTGAATTTTACAAGGATCTCTCTGTTAGTGTAGCTTGGTCTGATTTGTAGCTCATAAAAAAGAAAAACCCCTCTGAACAAGCTGATAATTTGCAGTCCTGTTGTCCTGGAGTCTTGTCCTCCCTCAAAGAGTTGCATGTCTTTGTGAGAGGGTGAAAACACTGCATCAGTTCTGTGGAGCATATGCCACTGGACCACTTGGCCCTCAGGTGCAGTGGAGGATAATATTTTGCTTTTGACAGTGTGTGTAGTGCTGAACTAAACAGATATCAAAGCAAAGAGAATGAATTGAATTTCCCAGTTACACAGCCCTTGTGTAAAAAGGAGCTTTCAATGTCTCCCACTTGAAAAAGACACCACAGGTTAGAAATGAGTTTTCCTTTTAGAACAAAACCCTGATCTGCATCACTAATAACAGCTGAAGTCATTAAAATAGAAAGAATTTCCCTTTGAATTTCTTTTGAACAGTATCTGCATTTTCTGTGTCACTGGTGTTAGCTTTTCTTTTTCCCACAGTTCTGGTCCATCAGGACAGTGCAGTAAGGATTTATTTTCCTCTTTAGGTTTTTCCTGGTTCTAATCTTCTACCTAGAAGAAGTGTTTTGGACCTGTTACAATTATACAAGTTCTGTAAATTCATTCTTCCGTTCCTGTACACAAAGTGTGTGTTCTTGGGTCCCTCAGAACATATCTGTGCAGCAGCAGTTTAACATCCCTGTGTGCCCCGAGGCTCTTTTAGCTGACAAAACTCCAATCTGAAACATCTCTTTTTTTTTCCCTTCCCCTTCTGTTTCCCTGCTCTCCCTAGAGCCGTTAGATGCTCTGACTATGCACTTCAGGAGATCAATATGCTTTTGGCATTCACAGGCATTATTATTCTGAGACGGTACGACTGGTATGTATTCATCCTATTAACATCTGCTCAGAATTCCCAACATCCCAGCACAGCTAACAGAGAATGACCGTGTTGTCCTTGGTCAGGCTCTGTGCAGTGGATGTTGACACCTGGTTTATTGTTGGACAGATTCCATTTCCCTCTTTACTTTGTTTTGACCTTATTTCACCCCTGGAAGCTCAGTTTCAGCTGGGGATGGATGAATGAACTGGGAAGCATTGCGTCCACTGCTGCTGTGGCAACTCCTGTGTGTTACTGCCCAAATAAGTCATCCAGTTTCTACATTGTAGGGGCCAGTTCTGACCTAGCAGAGAGATTCCAGCAGCCCTAGACAATGGGCTTATAATGGAAGCACCATCTCTGCAAAGCAATAGAAAAAGGCAAGAGTCTGCTGGGCAGATTCGACAAATCACTGTCCTTATAGCTGATGTAACAGAGGATTATGAGCTTTAAAGTCATGGAAAGAGGATGAACTGTGTTTTGACTTCAGTGATAACTCAGTGGATATTGGGTGGTGGGAATACAATGTCAGCTTTCTGACTAACAGATCGTGCCAATAGGGTTCAGTAAGGAGGGGAAAGAAACAGGGAAATTGGAGCTAAGTGTGTATCAGTGTGGAAGTTAATAGTTGGGAGGGGAGTCACTGTTTTAAAATCCTGCCTGAAAGATGTAACCTCTTATGAAAGGGAAGAAAATGTTTCAAGGGGAAACACATTGTGTTGACATTCCTGGCTTTCTCCCCTGCATTTTGGTTGCTTTGGTTTTCTCATTCATGCTCTCCCAAAGTTGGTTGCTACAATAAGAGGGTCATTCAGATTGTAGTGTGCACTCTTGGAGATTACTTAGGGTTAACTCTGACTAACAAAATAAAATTAAAAGTAATCATTTGCTCATTCACAATTTCAGGGAAATGTCTGTATGATTCTCCACATTAA
The DNA here is from genome assembly GCA_013397935.1 of Dasyornis broadbenti. Lineage (NCBI taxonomy): Eukaryota > Metazoa > Chordata > Aves > Passeriformes > Dasyornithidae > Dasyornis > Dasyornis broadbenti. Next base: position 1,433,635 of record VZRN01003151.1, on the reverse strand, counting down.
AAGAGGAAATGCTATAAAGGCCCCTACAAGTTGACTTTTTGCCTTCCTAAGTGAAAGGAAGCTGTGAAATCTCAGAAATCCTGGGTACTGGGCACTGAGTAATCTCCATTGTCTTGCCTGAATCAAAGGAAATGCAGAAGATAAGGGACCCTGTGTTTTAGCAAGCTTTACAGGAGGCAGAAATGGAACTAAAGAAATTTTCACTTAGTCTCGTATAGGACAAGAGACAGTGGTTTGTCATTTTCTCAGAACACACACACATACACATACCTAAATAGATTTTCTTGCTTCTTGGATTCTATTTTCTCCAGCGTGTTTGCCATAGTGACCTCCTGGGAAGGGAGACTGGCAGAAATATGCAAAGTGCCCTGGTTCAGAGTCATGCACTAAAAAAGGGTTAGGATCAAATTGAGTTTAAATCTTCAGCCAAAGATTTTCTTTGAAAAGCACTGATGGACCCTCATGACCCTTCAGTGACCCACTGAAGGTGTGGGTTAGCAGAGCCAAGGAGCCACAGATCGATTCAGACACCACGGAGCAGAGCCGAATTTCTACTGCTCTCTGTGATTCTGGGAAGCTCAGCCATCTGTACTTTGGCTTCCCTTCTGCTCCCAGAGACAGCAAAGGAAATATTGCTGAAGTCCTGTAATGGAGGGAGACCTAAAGCTGAGTTGGAAGCAAAAAGGTCTGTCATTTGCCCAGAGAGTGTAGCTAGGCTGGCATATGGAGTCACTCCCAAAGCTAATGAGAATTAAATTGTCAGGTTTGTGACTTCTGTCTCATAAAGCATTCAAGCATAACAAATGGTGCTGACACACTGGCCTTGGCATGGAAAACTTCTTTAAATATACAAGATGCTGCTTCTGACTGGAGTATATATAAAGTTGGCTTAGATGCAGTGAAATTTCTAGGGGATAAAATAGATAGTGTTCCAATAAGCTGTCAATTATGTTTCTTTCCAGAAGTTATACATATAATTGGAGAATGGCAAGGCTCTATTGGCATTAAATAGTCGATTTAAAGTACTATAACTCCTCTGATTTTTTTCCTCATAGTTCTTGGGAAGATTCTGGGTCCATCCACTTCAATAATTTTTATACAGCCTCATAAGAAGCCTTATGAGTGTCTCGTTAGAGAGATGCTCTGGTGCTTATTCTTGCTCTTACTAAAACTGCTGTAGACCAGATGAAGTGGTGCTTTTACCAGTTCTTGGAAAGTTTCTAGATCCAGCCACTTGAATATTTTGTATACAACCTCATCAGAAACCTCAGATTTTCTTTTTGTTTTTCAAAAGCCATTGACCAGATTTTGTTTCTTACATATTGATGAGCTTTTGTGCACATTCAGTATACTGGTTAGCAGAGCAAGAGATTCAAGCATTTGTGCTGCAGATCAATATCTCCTCTGACAGAAGCTCAGCAGGAGCTCAGTTTGCCTGCTGTTGGAAGATGTGACGTAGAAAATGTGCATAAACCATGGTGGCTAAGAGGAGCGGAACAGAGCTTACCTCAGGGCAGAGGGAAGTGCTGAAGCCCTTGTCTCTGGTCCAGTTCTGCAAGCAGAAGCAAACAAGATACTCATTTGGAGATCATGAGAACAAGCTTGAATGCTGTTAACACTTACGTGAAGATCTGTATTGGTCATTCTTAGAGGTTTGTTAAGCAATCTGACGAATGGCTGGTGATGGAAGCACCAGGATTTAGCATCCCAGCAAAATGGCAGTGTGTGCTGTGATAATCCCTGCCAGACCCTCCCGTCCAAGTGGGAGCAGATCCACCAACTTGTGCACATCCAGTTTAGGTAGGGCCATTGTTCTGGGGCATTTGTCAAATAGAAATAACTGGTTCACAGGGAGCCTCAATCTGTGAAGTAATAATGCTAATACTGGTGTGAAACATAGTCTAGAAAGGCAGGAGTGTGCCAGCCCAAAATACTGGAAGTACTGGACAATATCCACAACTCTTAGTCAGGAAACTGAATGTGGGACTGTTCCTGTACAGTTGTCCATTGCCTTCATACTGACAAATCTGTCTTTAGTTACCTGGATTAGATCTGGAGATAATAAAAGTGTTTAGTGTTCATTAAGGTGCAAATACACAAAAGTAAGCCCCACACCTTTGGCTTCTTGGAGAACATTACTCATTCCTCAGCATTTGGCACATCTGTGGTCTGCATCCATTTTACTGCTCCCTACTGTGATGAGAATGTCCAGTTTTCCCAGAGGCCTCATTACTGAGCAGCCTGTGTGCATGAAATCTGTGAGGGAAAGCAGAGGTTGCAGCTGGAAGGAAAATTGAGACAAAGCTTGCTGATTTTATACAGAATTCAAAGGTATAATTTCCATGGCAGAGAGAGATGTCAGACAGGACTTTGAGGCTACACTCCTTCAGAGCTCACAGCTCACCCAATGCAGCTGCATGGGTTTGTTTTCCAGGTCCAAAATACCCCATTCTCCCACTCCCCTGTTTGGCCTTCACAGAATACAAACTTCAGCATGAGGAGGTTTCTTCAGCCCAGCTGTGCTGCAGGGCAGCCTCCCTCCCTCTGGCTCTGAGTGTCAGCTCCTTTGGTTTTCCCCTGAAGCCCAGCCTGGCTCCAGGGCTCTGGCAGTGCAGAGCTCTGCAGCAAGCGCTGCTCTTTCAACCTTTGCAGGCTGATTTGGGGCTGGGAGCACACACCTGCCCTCCAGTGGTGCCAGAGCCTCTGCTGAGCCCTGCTGCAAAGTGGCTATTTACAAATGTGTTGGATCATTTTTGACAAAAACTGCAGCAAAAAGGCCTCTCAGTAGTCAACATGCCTTCAAAACACCCTCAGATCCTGGCAATGTGTTGGACACATCCTTCCTGCTATAACATTTAACTACAGAAAATCTTGCCTGAGACCCTTTTTACACCGTTTTGGCTGCCTCCTGTGCACTGGTCAATGTTCTCATCTTCCCATCTGCCAGTGAGGCCCCTTGGAAGGGATTCACCTCTACCAGGCAGCTGTAAGCAGGGGAGAGGATCAAAGGGCATGAAGTTGACCTGCAGCAGTCCAGCAGGGTCTCACATAGATCAAAGGGTACATCCACGGTCAGAGCCTGACTTCTGTGACTTCTTCGAGAGAGAACTTGGCAGGAGTGTGCTCCTGTCTTTACCACAGTTTTGTCTCTGTGTGTTTGAATGGGTTTATCTGTTGGAAAGTGTGGGTGCTGTGCACATCTTGGATATCCTTGTTACAGTCCTTACAATTTCCTCTTTTTTTGAGATGAGGTGTGCCATGAAGATCTCTGAACAAACAACCAATGTTGCAAGGCAGAGGAGGTGATTTTAGACCTCGGGCAAACGTGTTCATTCTGCCCTTGTCCTGCTTGACTGGCCCTCTCCTCAGCCCTGCAATTTTATCTGAAACCAATGGTCACACTCCAGGAAAGTGAGGCTGCCTACCCATGCCCATACCCAGACAACAACCTTCCTGCTCTGCTTCATCAGCTGAGTTTTTCCAGTGCCATTGCCCAGGACTGACCAGTGTCACAAGCTCAGGGCTCTGTCCTTTATCAGGCAGCATGATTTCCTTGCCAGCAGTTCTGATTAGCAATGATAGGAAACGAAATTTATTGTGTCTAAAAAATGCAATTAGGATTTCTCAAGACTGGAAATTTTGTGTGATTTTGCCAGGTTTTAATAGCGACTTTAAAGTTTTGGCTGACAGCCCAAACTCTGCCTTGCCTGCTCTGCTGTGGGGGTGTTGCAATAGGTCTTGCAGCATCCAGGGTGCTGCTGGCACAGTCCTGCGGCAGTTCAGGATGTGTCCAGTTGCTCTGGTTCCCCAGTGCTGCTGTAACATTAATTTCTTTCCAACACTCGGGTTTTCACACGGGGCCTTTGGTGACTTTGGCAGTGCAAAAGGGACATCTAGTGGGCTGGTGGGAGAGTGGGGACACTGCATGTTCAGGGCAGTAGGAAAGAGCCACTTTCCAGTCAGAGATTGGACTCTGGGGAACCCTTGGACGTCACACACCAAACTGTATTTGAACATTTCAATGTACAGAAGTGGCATGTGAGTCTGGAGGCTTGAAATTCCAGAATGTGAAGTTTTAAAAAATATTCTCGACATTTTTCAACAGTGATTGAAAACAGGAGAATGTACTGAAGCAATCAGGTTTGGCACAGTTTTTGAGTGAAACTGGAAGATTTTTTCTTTACTAACTCAACTTCCCAAGCCTGCAGCCACTGTTAGTATGGACTCCTTTGTGTATGGTTGTGCCTAATGACCCTTGGAGGACAAAGTTGGGAGGGAAAATCATGATTTTGATGCTGTTGGCATACATTGTTCAATTCAGTAAGACAGATTTGTGCCCAGTGGTTCCAGAATAGTGAGGAGGGAAGGTCTCTGTCCTCTGGTGCAGCTACAGTGTGCACATGAGAGGGGATAGGAATGGCTTTCTTTGTACCACTGATATTTGCTGGCCTGTCACACGTCTCCAGTATCCAATCTGCAGTATTAGGATTATTTTAAGCCCTGTGTGAGGGAAAGATTGTGAAACTCATGCAAGTGTACATTGTTCTTTGAATGAAAAGCAGACTTTCACTGAGGTACTTTGGTGCATGGTTCTCTCTGAACTGTTTGTAGAAAGATGTATAGGATTGTTTTGTGACAAGTGTACAAACAAATGCAGAATAAGTTCTGCTGAGTACCCCAGACCTACTTTCTCCTTTTTCCCCTAATCCAGCTTGCCCGCTGCTGCCCCATTTCCATGGCATGCATTTCCGGCTTGCAAAGGTTCCTACTTCGGGCTGAGAATAGAAGCCTTGCTGTTATGTTGTCCTTAAATCTCTCATAATGAGTGTTACACCAAGGAAAGCAGCTGTGTCCTTTGGCTCTAGTTTTAATACTATGTTAAAGAGCAGATTATGGTGACGTTGGACGGCAGTGATGCGGAGGTAGCACAAACCATGACCAGTTTGGGGAAGGCTTTAGCAAGGATGACTAAGGACTTGGAGCTTATGCTTTAGATAACAAATCCACCCAATTGTGCTCCTTTGGAAATGTAGTCAAGCCTAACAAATCAGGGCCTTAACAGTGTTGCATTAGGGTCCTTTAATTGGACTAAGCTGGTTAATACCCACACTGGCTTTTGTATGCCCAGGGGTCCAGCACAAGAATGGTTTGCCATTTATGCTGGCAAAATATCATAAAATTGCAACCATGAACATTGATAAAATGAAGTGCTAATATCCTCACAGGTAGACAATGGATTAAGATATTTTGATTGTTATAAGGAAGTTGGATGTAACTGTTTTCCCTCAGTCTGGCTAGTGTGCCACAAGTCATAGCTCTGTCCAGGGTTTGGGGTGTCACAGGCCTTACAGCAGAGCAGGAACAACAGGGCTGCACAAGACCTCAGCCTCTGTGGGAGGACCTCCACTCTCTGTGTGTGTGGGTTTGTCACACTGTTTCTGTCTTATGATAGCTGAGCAGATCCTTCAGGTAGTCCTGGGAGCCATAGATTACCATGGATAGGTGTGTTTTCCAGGTGTTGTGAAGTGTTGCACTGCATGACTTACAGCAGTGTCTGGCTAAGAATGGTGCTTTGTTGCAGTGTTAATTGTGCAATGATTCATGTGTATTTGCTGGGATTTGGAAAAGGTGGATTGTTGGGAGCATAATTCACACAGGTAAGGCAAAAATGTTCTAAGCAGAAGGATTCTACACTCGTCAGTGTTTGGTTACATCCCTGACAGCAAAACAAGAGTCTGAGGAGACAGAAATTAGTTCCAGATGGTCGCGGTAACTGGCAAGAAACTAATAGTGAGGCTGATCTTGAGAAAACAGACTGAGGACACCAGAGATGAAAGTGGGGGCAGGGTGGTCCAGATAAGGTTGATAACACATGATATATCATCTTTGGAGCATTCCAAGGCAGGACAGTGAGATGAACCATTTGTTCCTGAACTGCAGAGTCTCTGTGGTGAAAAGGCTCTCCCTGTGACTGCGAACACTGAGAACATTGAGAAAATACCTTCTGCTTCTGCACCGAAGGTAAAACCCCTGCAGTAACTATCCCATTTCCATGCACATATCCCACCAGCCTCTGCTGCCCTGCAAGCATGCTGGGATAATACAGATTACTCACTGTAGGATTGGTCCTGTTTTCCTCGTGTGCAGCCTGGCTCTGTCTGCACCAATTCCTTGCTGTCTTGCATATTTCTTGTTTAAACTAGGAATTTGTCTGGGATATTACCTGTGTTCTATTTTTAGTTGTTAGTGAAGGGTGAGGCAATGTACTTAATTCTCATTACAGTGGGTTTAATCCAATTGTGATGTGGATTTAGAGGGATTTGGTAGGTCTTGGCTGAGTGCAGGCTCTGTCTTTTTCCAGTTACTGTCATTAAACAATGCACTCTGATGACTTCTTCCACTTCTAAAACTGAACCCATGCATCTAAAGGTGGTGTGATTTGGTGCCTGTGTTTTGCAGATATATTGGTTGATCTCTGTAGCAGTTCCTCAGTTGGGAAGAGCGTCACTGCACATTTTGTGAGTTCACCTGTGTGCAATCACCCAGTCCATGATAAGACCAGAGTAAAGATTAATGTGGACAAACTCTTTGGGGTTAACAGAGTGCTTTTGTCTTACTTCTCTTTGAACAAAGCAGCCTCTCTCAGAAAATTATGTTCGATCTTCCTGTGGAATTTGTAAATATGAGCTGATACAGAACCCTGCATCCTCCAAACAGCCTCTGTCCCAAAGCAGTTCTGAGCTCCTGTCACAGCTATGGGGGAGACCCCAGGTGTGTTTGCTGCATTATAGAGGAGCAAAGAGAACCCACATGGCCGCGTTTCCCCAGAGCGCGGCCCCGCGGTGCTCGGGCGCAGTCCGCTCCGCGCGATCCAGGCAGGTTTTGGCGCGCTCCGAGCGCGGGGCAGCGCGGGCTGCGGGACTCTGTCCGCGGGCGCAGTGCTGCTCCGGCCCGGCCGAGCGTGGGGCGAGCGGCCGGCCTGGCCAGAGCCCGCCCCGCACCGTGATGTGGCCACAGGAGGGGCTTGCTGGGCTCCAGCTCCTGTCTCTCCCCGGAGGGGTTTAGAACAGCCACTCTACACTTGTCATGGAATTACAGAAAACTACCTCCAGGCCGTACAATGCTGCTCTCCTGCTGCCACTCTTCCTCTTGTTTTGGGGTAAGTTTTTGTCTTCTGTCCCTGATTCTTACCCAGCTACTATGCAATAACTTTGGATCAGATCTGTGACCTGCCCTTGTATTGGACTAATTGTCATCTTACGGTTAGATTTGAAGCCCGAAAACTTTTGTCTGGAAGATAAACAGGCACTTCATTCTAGATATGTTTTTCCTTCTATTTATTTCTTCTCTCTTTTCATCTTTCTCTCTGTGTACATGTATGTATGCATTTATTCACAAGAGCTAAACGTAATTAAGTATTCATGTAATTTAGTATTCAGCTATTATAGTAACCATTTTCTCCATTGGAAAGGTCAGAATGTTTTGGTTGTGCCCATGCAGAAGAAACACAGACCTTTATTTCCATCCTATATGCTCTAGAAATACATCTGGGCACAAGAGGATTGTACCCAGGGGAGTGTAGTGCCAGATACATCTGGTACAAAATGTGGAGGGGGATCCAGGATAGGAATGTCTCCACTTAGAAATTTTGAAGAAAGCAGGACCATCATCAAAGTGCAAAAAGTGATGAGGTAACAAAAGAGTCTGTCACACTGGTGGAGGGGTTGTTTTGTTTTGTACTTTTTTCCACATTGAAAACTCATTTTATAACCAAAGAATATATTGGAGTACACAGAGATTCTCCAAGTTCCCAAGACCTTGTCTTTGGGTTCCATGGGATATTTGTTTACAGTATCTTAATGTTCCCTTAAAAAGAGGTATCTCTGTTTCTTCTGGAATAGGTGCCTAGAGATCTACTGGGCCTAGACATCTGTTTTAGTCATCTAGGGATTATAAGGTCGTGTCAGGAACACGTCCAGCCTTTTACTGGAAAGTATGATTGGGATTGAACTGGTCTCCTTATCCTGTCCTCAGCACTGCCAGGCTAGTTACCTGTAGATACAAGTCAGGTTTGGTTTCCACTGAGCAAGGACAGGGATGATCCAGGACATGAAGAAGTGAATGTAAAATACGGAGAACATTGAGTAAATACTGTCAGAGCCTTTTCCCTGCTTGTGTCTGCTGAACATGGCACTTGGCATTTTCATGCATTAGTAGGTGATGTTTATGTAATTTTTGAGATTTGGAGAAAGTTTTCAGCTTTTCCTTTGATTCCCCAATAGTCTCTCTTTTTGCTTCTGAAGCCTCCCAAGATTTCCTTTGCTCTGACCACCTCAGACCATGAATGTGAAAGTCAAAATATGTTGTGATTTTTGTCTGATTTTTTTTTTCTTTCTCTTCCTTGTACCAGCTTCTCTTTGTCTGGAGCTTTTGCTCCAAGTGCCTGGAATTCCTCTGGCTACAGGGAAGCAGCAGGATTGTCTTTTGTATCTTGTAACCATAGCTACTGGTTTGGAGTGTGAAGCAATTATGGTGCCTTTGTGTTGGGCAGAAGCAAGGCTGCTTGCATGGGTGGATCGCCCGTGTGTGGCTGCCAGGGCTGGGCCGTGGTTTGGGGGCTTTGTGCTCTTTGACCACTGCACTCATGGCTTTTCACTCCTGGAGAAAGCTCTTCTCAGGAACACTGATATACTGAGAACATGGCTTTCTTCTGAGTGCAGGTGCAGGTTAAAGGTGGATGACACTTCTTGCTGGAGCCAGCGGAGCTCAAGGAAAGTGCCGATTTTCATATTCTTTCCACCTACTCCTATTTTGCAAGGGGAATTCTGCCAGATTTAAACTTGAGTGAATGGTGCTATTTAGGTAGCAAATGCAGGTTTTTAAGGCCATAAAGAAATGTCTTTTCTTGCCTTTACGAACCATATCACTACTTCTTTCTAATTTACCGAATCTAAATGTCATTGAAGCAGAGAGTGCCTAATTTATTTTTTCAAAATTTTTGTGGAAATTCTGAGCATGCAGTTGGCCTGGTACAATCTGTAACCATCAGAGCATCCCACAAACAGATCCTCACTATCTCCAGTTGTTTAAAAGAAGCCCCGCAGAGGCAGCGATGCAGGCTCTGCCTGTGACTCCCATTTTACTGCTGCTGTCTGTGTAATGGGAATGCAATAGCTCCCAGCTAATTCCTTGTCTTTAAAGTAGATTCTGGAGGGCGGAAGGAGTGTCTTCTCATTTCTGTTCCCACAGCTCCAGCCATCAGCAGGCACAGGAATTCACATACCTTTGGCCTGGAAGATGCTTTGGACGCCTGCTGAGGGAGGGCATGTGCAAGACAAACCTCTTTTGCCGTCAGCTCAACTGCCAGCTCTTGAGATTAGATTGGACATAGGGACAGTTTAAGGCTTACTTCAAAACCAGGGAACAAACAAAACCAACCTTTCCAGCTGTTTTGCTGATTGTCAGTATATTTAAATAAGAATTGGAAATTAAAGCCTGTGACTCACTCTGGTGAACTGAATACACAGGAAAGTCCCTGTCCCAGTGTTTGATCTGTGGAAATGGCTGAGAGATCAGAGAATGTGTGAAACATGAAGGTCATCTTGGAGGAGTGTTTGTTAAGGGAAAATACTGGGATGTCCTGAGCACAGAACATCAAAGAGTTACTGTGGCAATATACTCAATGCTGTCATAAACCAGAGATTCATAGCTTTTGTCTTTCTTCCAGTTCCAGAAGCATAATACTGGGAGTTACACCTTCAAATCTGCAGTAAACCAGTGAACAGATAATGAACACAAGCTGGCTGGCTTCTTGTTCTGTGTTAAGAATAAGTTCAATTCCCTGAAGTGATATTTCTTACTAATGCTGTTAATGCCTCAGGCCATGATGTTGGCACTGCTGGGCCCTGTGGATTAGTGCCCACTGTTTGGCACCTTTTTAGCAATCCACTGGGCAAGCTGCGGGGGAGAGCCAGGAATCACCATCCTCCTTCTTCAAGGGGGTAAATATTCTGCATCTTTCACAAGCAGAACCTGAGCCACACTTCTTGTGGCTAAATGAATGAAAGTCTAGGTCTAGGCCTTCGTAAATCCTATATAAATATTTTATACCAGTAGACTGTGTACATATGTCTGGCATGAAAAACCTTGTCACACCAAAAACCTTGTGTGTCAATGTGGTGTGGAATTTGTTGGTCTCTAGTAACAAAGAGAAACAACGTCAGAAGTAGTCTGGGAAGATGATGGACACACGATAACTGGGTAAAACTGTAATTTGGCTTGTGTGCAGGGACATCAGGAGGTGTCTTAAGGTTGGTATCCAAGGTGATATTTGGCTGAGATACTGGGCTTCTGTGTTTAACCTACCAAAACTCTACAAGAGACATCAAAGCTGTGAATAGCAAGGCTCTTTTTAAAAATGACTTTTCCAAAAGACACCCTTGGCAATGCTGGGATCCCTGGGATCTTGTCAGGCTGTTTATTCAGTATTGTCTTAGAAGTCCTTCCTGCTGATTGCCAACACTGATTTTGGATTAGCTAATCTTTATTTTCAGGGTTTGGGTTTTTTGGTCATAGCGCCATGTCCTGCTTCACATAGATTATCAGATATGATAAGATGATAACCTGAGACAGTAATAATAATGTCTAGCTTCAACCAGCAGATATATCTCAGAGTCCTTTCTCCCTTTTAAAAAATGGGGAGGAAGAATAGGACTCTGGGCCCCAGAGTCACCATGTTACTCCAGCAGAGCTGGGTGGTGGGAAGCTGCTGCAGCCCAGGGGTCTAGTAATTGTGATCAAACATTGATATTTTGGAGGGTTTCCCATTCCCACATCCCCTTTTCTGAAGCTAAATAGAAAAGCCTGCTATTAAAGCAGCTGTCACAAGTGCCATTGCTGTGTTAAAGAGGTCAGGGAATACAGGTTATGGAATATTTTAGGCTAGGTGAACTATCACTGCCAATTAGCATGTCATGAGCTCGTTAGCAGTCTCAGAGAGTCTTGTTTTCTCAGTCAAGTCTCAGGCCTTGTTTTCTGCTGCTGATATTACTCAGAGCAGGTGCTTAGCTCAGGTCTGCATAGAAAGGGTTTAATTTCTGTGTGTCAGGAAGGAAATAGGGCTTGTAAAGCCTTAGGGAGGTATAAAACCACCTGAAGAGGCCTTGTACCTTGCCTGAACAGGTACATGGAAGATGCTTCCTAAAGAAGGATTTGGTTTTACCCTGCCATTCCCTTCTATTGCTGTCCTTTCAAGGTGAGCAGGAGTGGGGAAGTGAGAGGGTCAACATGAAAGCCCCTTTCCAAGCCTGTGCGTTTTCTTTTCTGGTTGTGTGGATCCTGGGAATAGGCCAAAGTGTGTCCCCTTCCACTAATCCTTTACAGTGACCAGGAACGGGAAAGATCAGCAGAGGTCAGCAGGGATTTACTAATATAAGCACATGCCTTCCTGTTGTCATGGAGACCTAGCTCTCCATTCCTTTATTCAGAGTTTATTTAGAGTTGTGTTGATCTGAATCCCATTTGGTGGAAGGGTTCCCTGTCTACCCTTGGCCTCAGGATCTTTCTCCAGTGGGAGAAGTGCTGGGATGAGCAGCAGGAGCAAAGCCTGACTGGTGAGAATTGCCCCAGGCTGGGGTTTGACCAGTCATGGTTTGGGAACTTGGAGATCCCTCAAACTCCATTATTGTTGTGGTGCAGCTGTGACCTGTGATGCTCTGGGAATCCTGCTGTTCTCACCCCTTAGTTGTAAATTGGGTTTTTTTCCAGTTGTTGTAGTGAGTAGAGCAGGTGAAATTCGTCTGAAGGACGCTTCTTACTACTCGAGGTGGATCTGGCTTATCCAAGCTCGCATTTAGTTTTTGCTAGGCCAGGAAATAGTATTATGGCATCCTGGCTCTTCTGGGGGCTGTGTCTGTGGTTATGAGCATTTTGCAGAGGTTGTACACAGGTGATGGTATATTTTCGTTTTTCACTCAGTGCAGTGTATGAACAGGTATTTGGGGATGGGGATTTCCGGTAGGTATCACTGGCTCTGCCTGGATTTTTTTTTTTCTGTCCTTCAGTACAAAGGAAACAAGGTAATCTGTGAGCTGATAACCCCAGTGCTGCCTCTTCCCTGCTGGGATTTTAAGGGATCATTAAGACACCTTTAAGATAGTTACCAGTGCAGCACTGAGCAGCTTCCACAAGGTCAGGTGTATCCCTAGACTGAGGACATCCCTCCTCTATCAGAGTTACCCAAGACTTTGAAAAAACAAACCTGTGAGAAGCAAACCCCCAAACACAAGCCCCTGAGTAATACTAAAGTAGCATCTCCAAGCAGAGAAGTAATTGCCAAACTTCTCATTAATTTCTGATTTTTTGTGGTTAGAAAACTCGCTGTTGCAACTTTGACAAGATCACATAGTAAAGGTATGAAGTATAAGATTATTAAAGTCAATTATTAAAACAGAGCCTGGTAATGCAGCTTGTTTGCCTTAAAGTGTTACAAAAGGTCACACACCTCATCATTTGGGGAACATCTTTGTCAGCTACTTTTAAAGTGTGAAACCAGCCCTGTCCTGAGAGAGCTCAATGAATGCTTTATATGGGACTCTGGTAGCCTTTGAAGTTCCTTCTAATCCACCCCTAAATGCCTGGAACTGTTCTTCAAAGGAGCTGTAGTCTCCTCCAGTTTCAATTCAGAGTAGGCTTGCAGGATAGTATGACTGTAATAAGCTTTTAATGTTTTTTTCTCTTACAAACATCACTAATTCATATTTTTCTTGTGAAACATAAAGGAAAACTCCTGAGTGTCATTGTTAATCCAGCAACAACTACTTTTCTAAAAAAACTATAAACTCTTGTCATTCAGTGATTTCCTTGACCTGGTTTTCACTGTGTTCATGAAGCAGCATGGTCTGAGCTACATGTTTTCATGGTTCTTATACTGTGCATCAGGAAAAGCTAATTTATACATTTTTCTTATTAGCATTTGGTGCATATTTGTGTGCTATTCACATTCATATAATAATCTATTCCAAAATTGAGAACAATAACTGTATGCCCTTGGACTTATGGTTGAAAATAACAAAATCAGAGTGCCCCATGTTTGTCACACATCTTTCTGTTAAGAGACAGGCTTTAGTGACTCGTACAGATCATTGAGCATGGCAGCCTTATGATGGACCAAAACAGAGAAGGTACTCGAAGGTGTGTCTGTTGTGAAAGAACTTTGGGAAGGCAGGAAATAGCAAACAAGTTTGATGTTTAGCTTTGTTTGCAAAAAGCATTTTGCCAGTGTTCTTCTCATGGCAGCAGAAAGCCATGCATGAGCCTTGGCAGTAACTCAGCCTGGCTATGCCAGCAGTGCCTGGGGATTCTGTGGAAATGTGAATTTCTTTGCAGATGGAGTGTGCTGCAGCTCCTTCCCAGCATGCACCGGACTCAGGCTCCTTTTTTATCCCAAACTGTGCTCCTGGCCTGTGGAAAGTGCAGGCTGGGGTGGGTTACTCATTAAGCCTACAAAGGCTCATATCTCCTGCCTAGTAAAGCTCTTTTGCGAATAGTTTCCTGGGCTTCCACTCTAATTGCCACAGAGATTCCAGGCAGATTCTGTCATCCTTGTTTTCTGCCTGACTGGGAATCTGAGAATAAAAGAGTTGATGGCAGAATAATGGGATTTCTGGACAGTGCAGGGCTCAGCAGCTCTCCCCAGCATCACATGAGAGGGGAAGGGAGGGGTGGCCATGGAGATGATGCTGGGAAGAGAAAGGGCTGCCTAAATCCCTGAGCACCCTCCCTCCCCCAGCAGCACGGCCTCTTGAAAGAAGACTTAGAAACACTACAGTCTTTGGTGGGAGGAATTTGGGGGAGGTCAGGGCAGGGGCAGGCTTTTGTAAACCAAAGTCTCATACAAATCCCTTCCAGGCCCTGAAGTTGGTGCCCTCCACCTTCAGGTACAAAGAGACTGATAGGGCAGAGCTGATAGAGCACCACTGACATGGATTAACTACCGGGGGTGTAAAATGTGCACCAGAGCAAGGCAAACGTGACCAAAATTGGGCTGGGATAATGCTGGCACCAGTGAGAGAATGTGGAAGGTCAGCTGAGGAGCAATGCTGTGGTGTGTGATCCTGGCAAATCCTTAGCATGGAGCATGGCAGGGTAAAGCAACATTCCTCATGGAGCAGGGAGTGCTGAGGGAGCCGCAGGGATTTGGGATCCTGCCCTCTCTCCACCTGCAGATTTGTGGGGTTTACAGAGACTGAGGCCTGTCACTACCTGGGCCACAGGGACATAAGAGAGGGCAGCAGAAATGGTGAAGAGTTGCTTACCCAAAGGCTTCGAGTGATGGCTTGACTTCCAACACCAGGGAAGTCTGAATTGTCTCACCAGTAGCAATTTCTCAGATACCATTTGCTCCTTCATGAGCTGTATCTCTGCTTTGAGACCATTTTTCATAGACATTTTCCAAACATCTGCTATATAGTTGTTTGCAGAGCTACTTCCAAGTTGGGATGTTTCATAAGGCTTATGCAGGAATCAGGCTGAGATATCTCTACCACACAACTTCTCTCTTATTTGTCCTGGAATTGAGCAGAATGAAAAGCTCTGATCTCAGAAGGCCACAGTGGGATGAGGTGCTAATGACTGCTGCCTTTGTGAAAGACAGAGTGAAGTCGCTGCTGACTGATTCCAGTAACAGTTTTCACTGCCTTTGTCCCTTTATTCTATTTTTGGTTGGTTTATGTCTTTTGGAAAGTGCTTAATTGTGGCATTGAATGCAGGACATATATCCTAATTCTAATATAAAGGCCACTATCTCCTCTCCCTTGGGCTGTCCTACCCTTTGGCCAATCTGCCCCTTGTTTCGCAAAGTAAATCTAAAATTTCTTTTGGAAAAGAAATGAGGATTCCTCCTATTATTCCATTCTGCTCCCTTTTGAAGTATCTACATTGAACACTTAGGGTTTTTTTAATATCACATATCCTACATAATCGCATTCATATGAAATAAATTTGCAGTTCATTGGGCACTTCCCATCACATTTCTGGATGGTGGAGTTGCTTAGTGAGGCAAGAGCCTTTTAAACTCTGCCTTTGTGGGGAAAGCAAGGCATTGTGACTCAGTGTGAATTAACTGATCACATCCAAATGCTCCCAGATTTAGGGGAATCTGGTGTCATCATTAGTTCCTGGTATCTGGTTGTTAGACTGGTGTTTTGGCTTAGCAGGTGCTGAGCGTTTGGATCTACAATGCCATCAGCACAGTGAATCTCAGCAGTCCCTGATCTTTGTTGCTGAAACTGTCCTGCTGTGTAAATTTACATGTCTGCATGGGCAAAGAGTGAGGATCAGCGGTTATCAGCCTGAGCTGCCTGATGTAATCAGAGACTGTGTGAAATGAGCCCATTTGGAATTTGCCCTGTGTTACTTATGGGAGCATCTTCAAATCACTTCTGGATTAGCTGAGAAAAAAATTGTATCCCCAGAAGGTGCAGCTGGGACATACAGAGCCACAGCCAATACCTGAGCTCATCCTGCCTCTGTGGATTTCCAGGCACAAGTGCTGTGTCCTGCCACTGAAAGGGGTCATGGAATTTTACACTAAGTTAATCTTGTGAATGGATTTAAGGTGATACATGTCACTGCTCTCAAAGTGACTCATAGATGAATAAGCACAAGTGAAATAATTGGTTTGTGAGTGCCTCCTGAAAAAGAAGGTACCTGGTTACCCAATTTGGCAAGAGATTCCTGATTACCACCAAATGAAGGGCTGTTATGTTGTCTTCTTTATAGTAAATGTTTGATTCTCCAATATCCTTCTCATCTCCTGGCTAGGACGGCTCTTTGGAGTGTGGAATTTAGGTGGGCAATCTCCAAGTTGTATGTGGGGATCAGCGGAACATTTTTCTTTAGAGTTACAAATGCTGACTAATAAAAAGTCTCTTTACTCAACAGGAACTTCATACTCTGACAATGACAGTGGCTGTTCCTCATCCCCATGTGAGAATGGGGGGAGCTGTAAAGATTTGGAAGTGGGTTACCAGTGCACCTGCCCCGTGGAGCCTGTAGCCTACATGGGCATAAACTGTGAACTGCTCTATGATGCTTGCATTAAACATGACTGTCCTGCCCACATGACCTGCATCCGGACTCCAGGACTCCTGGAATATGAATGTGTGTGTACACCTGGCTCCACGGGTACTGAGTGTGACAATGTTGATGAGTGTGAGAGCAGCCCTTGCACAGACCCTCGTTTTGAATGTGTAGATAGCACGACTGGATACACCTGTAGGTGCCAGCCGGGCCCCGGCGGAGAAGGCTGCCAAACAGAAAACTCCATGTGCTCCAGCCAGCCCTGCCTGAACAACGGCACGTGTGTTGAGGCTCTGGGTGGCTACAGCTGCGTCTGCCAGCCCGGCTTCAGCGGGGCCACATGCGGGGATGACATCGATGAGTGCGCGTCGGGGCCGTGCCGGAACGGTGCCATCTGCAGGGACAGGGCGGGCGAGTACAGCTGCTTCTGTGTGCCCGGCTTCCAGGGCTCCAACTGCGAGATCGACATCGATGAGTGCGCGTCCCGGCCCTGCCGCAACCGCGGCACCTGCCTCAACCACATGGACCACTACGTGTGCCACTGCGCACCCGGATACGCAGGTACCGCCAGGGCCCCAGGGCTCTGCCTCCTCCTGGGGTCCTGTGGTGTGAGGAGGTGCCTCACAGAGTCTCTATGTTCCCGCAGTGTTTGGGGCTGTGTGTCAGTAACTGTGTAGGGCCGCTTGTAGCAGCTTCTAGGCAATCCCTGAGGCCTTGAATTCCGTGGATGGTGTAGGTGTTGAGAGACAGGGATCCAACACTGGACTGCCTGAGACTTGAGTACTAGACACAAAGTAGCTGCGATTAGCTCTCAGCATGAAATTAAGGGAGGTATACATAAAGAGATATGTATCATCAGGAAATGCATACTTAGTGTTTCCAGGTATAACTTAGCTCTGCAACCTGGCCTCTAGTTCTTTGTCCCATGCAGCAGGATTTTTCCAAGGGGTACTTGTCTTTTGGAAAAAAAGTGTCTTTTAGTTGGAGATTTCCAATTCTTTCATGCCTGGCAAATGTTTATTTGGCATATGATTTAAGTATTTCTCTCTTGTGCATCTGTGCTAATGGTGACTCAGAGAGGAATCCACACCTGTGAATTATCTGGGAGGTGGCAGTGAGGGGCTCTCCTTCCTCCAGCCCTGCTTATCGGAGTGGAATGGGGTGGAATGTGTCCACGTCTGCCTGGTACCACCTCGCACATGAACTTTCTCAGCCTTCCTCCTGTTCACAGACTGAAGTGTTTAAGGAGTTGGGTTGCTGTGAAGGAATGCTGCTGATTACCAATGGAATGAGGAGAAGTTACAACATCAGGAATGCAGTCCCTGATGCTGACTCACTCTCCGATAAAAATGAACAGAGATGAAGGAGAAAAAAGGCAGAATTTCTGTGTGGGCCCTAAGGTTACTGGTGATTTTGAGTATCAAGCATAATTCTGTCTTTGCGGATCAGTTTCTTTTTTTATCTTTATGCTGAGTCCTCAATTCAGGATTGTGGGATTCCCTGCCAATGGAGCGATAAAGTAACCCAGGCAGCTGGAGGAGTTTGTTGTCCTTCAAGTTACTCTGATGTCAAACATGAGGCTTAGCCTTGTGATTTAGTTCTTCATCCAGAGGTTTGAACACCATTGGCTGGCAAGGCCAGGTTTTTTCCTGGTGCTTGCAGCTGGAATTTGGGTGAAGAAAGTTTTGTGTGGGTATTGAGGGGTTTGAACCAGATTAGGGGGGCCACATTCCCCCAGGATTAGGATGGCCGTGCCCTCTCTGTGGGGAACCTTTGCCAATGAGGGCAGATTAGATGGATTGAGAGGTGCCACCGTAATGAGTAAGGTTTGGAGGTGATGCCAGGCAATGGGCAACTCAAGGAGGTGGAATATAGATAATTGTGTAGAAATCTTGCATGAGATCTTGTTCTGTTGGAGAAGCTGGGACTTTGGACCAAAAAGGTGTCACTTGCCATTATCCATGACCAGGAGTAGTGGAGCTAACATTAAATTTTAAATAGCATTTCCCAATAAAATCACTTACCAACACCAGGTATCGCTGTAGCCAGTGCTTTGCACTGCTTTAGTGCTTGTTTCCTGGGTGTCACAAAGCAAGTTACAAAGAGAATTGAAATAAATGGAACAATATTTTGGAGAAGCAAGTAGAGATCATTCTGGTAGCCAGCTGGGGTTGATAACATGACTCTTGTGATTCCATCTCAGAATTCCAGGCAGCACATATACACTTTCCTGGATTTGTAACACAGATATTTTTCTGTTTCTTAACGAAGGTGTGAACTGTGAAACTGAAATAGATGAATGTGCTTCAGACCCTTGCCAGAATGGGGCCCTGTGCAATGATCATGTTGGGTTCTACAGCTGTACCTGTGCACCAGGTTATCGAGGAACCCAGTGTGAGGCGGACATCAATGAATGTGAGAGCCAGCCATGCCAGAACAATGGGACATGTCATGACCTCATTAACAGGTGAGAAGCCAGTGGTGGGCAGCAGTTAGACACCAGGACTGATCTAAAGGTCTACTCAGTGCAACCTGTGAAAATCAGAGTAGAAAGCTGTGGGGGGTAATTGGGTTTAGTGTTTTGTACATCCCAGTGGCAGTAACAATGATTTGTGGCAATAAGGGAGAAGCCCCATTCAGCAGCAGAACTCCAGGGGTGCTTAAAGGAAGGGAGGAACAAACACAAAGAGAAGTGGTTTGCAGAGCATGAACAGCACAGGCAACTGCTGAGAACATACCTGTGTGTCTGAATTTACCTTTCCACAGGTAAGGAGTGAACACAAGTCGGTGTGAGCACGGACAGCTGAGCTCTTTTGCCCTTTCCTCACCTGGGGCTTTGCTGTCCAAGGCAGAGCTGATGCCTTGCTCTGTTTGGTGCCCCACAGCTACCGTTGTGACTGCAGCGACACCGGCTTCGAGGGAGCCCACTGCGAGCTGGACATCCTGGAGTGTGCCTCTGACCCCTGCCACAACAGTGCCACGTGCCTGGAGGGAATCAAGGGCTACAGCTGTGCCTGCTGGCCAGGTGGGCTGGGGGCTCTCTGCTGGTGTGGTGTGGTGGGCATACGGCCGTGGACAGCACATGCTTGATTGCTGTGTTGAAGAAGTAGAGAATTAATGATCATACTGCATGGCCCAGAGTGAGTTTTAATTGTCTGGAACAATGAGGGTGCACTGCTGCCTTTTACACGTCATCCCAAAATCCAATTGGCCTGCAAAAATCACCCTGATTCTCAACCATAAAGTTTTCTTTCTCTTTCCTGCCATTTTCCATCACGAGCTCCTCTATCATGAGGTGATGCTTTCCTGCAAATTGATGGTTTTGGCTCCTGTATTTGACATAGTGGAGAAAGTAAAGGGCCCGGGGACTCCCTGCTAGATGAGCTGCAGACTTGTGGGTGTTACTCCCACCCTCGAGGCAGCCGCAGTGTTTGGGAGCTGAGTTCCCATGGAGTTGAGCACGATGCTGACAGTGGTGTCTCGTGGCAGGTTACACTGGGCAGGACTGTGAGCAGGATGTGGATGAGTGTGTGACAGAGCCCTGTCACAACGGTGGCTTGTGCCTGGAGCGTTCCAACCCAGCCCACTACGGGACACAGCCCCACTTCCCCAGCAACTTCACTTACAGCCAAGCAGCCGGGTTCCTGTGCCAGTGCCAGCCAGGCTTTACAGGTGAGCTGCATAGCAAATGTTCATCCTGTCTGCACTGGCTAGTGCTGTTGGTTTGAGGAGATGGGAACAGAGCAATGTTATCTCTGCAACAAAAATCACTTAAGGACAGGTTCTTCAGAGGGGATGGCAGCTTAATGCATCAGGAATGTACTTCTGCTCCCTTTGCAGGCAGCTGAATGTCATTCCCTGTCCAAGCCTGTCTCCAGGCTGGGGCAACAGTCCATGCACTGCCCTATGCTTCCATGAATGCCTCTGGCTATGCAGGTGCCAGGGTGTTTTCCCTTTGTCAGTCTCTCATGCATATGGCAGAATTCATCCCTAGGGATATCTCTGAAATTCCTCATACAGGAAGCTAATTCCCTGGAGTCACAGATTACTATTCTAGGTGTTTCCTTGGTGAGACTACTCTCATGACAGCAACACAGAGGGGGAGAAGAGGGCTTTATTGATATGATGCTCTTGGAGCTAGAAGCTCTGTGGATGTTCCGCTGAAATATCACCCTTTCCCTGGATTGGAGATACATATAAAATGCTGGATTTAACAGCTGGGGAAATTCCCTAGTCGGAAGGCATAAAACAATAATACTTCACTATTTTATGAGAGAAATACAAGTGTTTGGTCCACTATTGCACAGATGGGAATGGTTCAGAAATTCTGATCTTGCCAGTGTTTGACACTGGAAAATCTTTCCATACTTCATTTGCCCCCATTGTTTCAGTGCTGGTATCTGTGTACCAGTGCCTGCTGAGACATGCCAGAGTTCAAGCAGCTCTTGTGCATTTTTAGGTGACAGAAAAGAAGTGCAAAATTTATGACTGCAGTTGTCATTCTTTGTTTCACTGCTGCACAAGTGCACTTCAGAGGCCTGTTGTGTTTTCACTTTCCAGGGGAGACCTGCTTTACCAACATTGATGAGTGTGAGTCCCAGCCCTGCCAGAACGGAGGGCTCTGCCAGGACCTGGTGAATGGCTTCCTCTGCCAGTGCCTCCCTGGTTACTCAGGTAAGCCTGGGAAAGGGGGTGGCTGGAATCAGATCCTTCTGGCTGGCTAATGCTGAACTGCTGCATTGCTGCCTGGCTGCAGGATTCCAGGATGAGAGGGCAGGACTGAGCTGGATTGGGAGTGTGCAGCAAGGTGTCTGCCGTTCAGGGCTCAAATGCCACGGGAAAGCTGTGTGACCATGGGCAAGTCAGTTGATAGGCCATGAAGTAGGTCTGGAGACATTAGATCTACTACGTAACAGAGTCTAAGATCAGAGTATCCGGGGGATCTGTATCCCGGAGGGAAAGTTCCCTGGGAGAACTGTGCGGGTTTCTATACATGTAGGATGAAGTATATAGAAAACCAACTTTTAAATAAAAAAAGGGATGCTTAACATTCTAGTTGTCACAGGCTATTGGCTGTAGCTGATTGGCTCACCAGCACATGAACATCTGTAAAATATCTCCATTCACTAACACCCTGGGATGATAAGAGCCAGCCATTTTTGGCTGAAAGAAGTGATCTGCTGTGTTAGGAGGTCAAAAGGTCTTTGTGATGTGAGCAAAGGAAGCTTTCTCTGTTTACAAGGGAATGAGGAGTCTGGATTCTTCCCCAAATGCCCTGCCTGACCCTAAGGGTTCAGTTTGCTGGTTGAGAATCTGGGGGATAGTGAATGTCAGCCCTGTTGGGAAGGTCCTCTACTAACTGGTACTAAACCTCATCTTAGTTTAAAATATTCGTTCTCAGTCTTCCTCATCTTTAAATTCCACATGTATTGGGCAATTTCACACCAGAGTAGTTTATAAGAAAGGTGATCCCAGCACAATCCTGGATTTCTGGATTTGAGCTGAGGGTAACCTCTCCACTGTGCTACCAGGCTGCCATCTTGTGGGAAAAAGAAACACTTGAAGCCAGAAGAAAATCCTGTCCCTTAACTTGCAACAGCAGGTAACAACATTCCAGAGTCTCTCTCAGGCCTTTATTGCATGGGAAAATGTTCTGTTTTCCTTCTGTGGTTGCAGTGGTTGAGCTGTGTTGGTTTAATTCTGCCCAGCTCTTTCCTGGGAAGACTTATTACTTTCATTCCCAGGATCTAAGATCAGCTTCCAGTTAACACCTTCTGTTATTCTGAGCTGAATTATTTGTGGGGTTTCCTGGCCTATCTTATTTGCTAATTTAGGCCAGATCAAGAAAAATTTGCTTTTGTAGATGAGGCTTTTGAAAATCAGCTTTTATCTAAGCTCGTTATGGCTGCTTTCTTGGGCAGTTACAATGCTCTACTCATGAACTGAGATCTTGTCCAAAGAGATGGTTTAAAGTTTATCCTTCTTGTCAGAATTCCCACTCACATCTGTGCCCTGTTCTCTTGTTCTCCTGCAGTGCCCCAGCACCCTCACAGAGCTCAGAATTTCATTGTGCTTTGCCGAGCTGCAGATCTGTTTAATCCCTTCCAATTCTTAGCGTGCTCATCGGCAGAAAAGCTGACAGAAACATGGGCTGATGGGCAAAGGAGTGCCAGAGTTCATTCTGTTGCTTCAAATTTGGGTTCATTAGTACTTGAAGGGGATTAGAAGCAGGTTGCTCTTCTGGATATTGCTTTTGGTAAAGGACTTTGTCTCAGCTGAGGTAGTTCTGACACATTAACACAGCGAAAGTCTGGGAGCAGTCTGTGAGATCAGTGAGTGCGTGTGGAGGAGTGAAGCTGACAGGGAAATAATAGCAATTAATCTCCCCTCCTTTGTCAATTAATCCCAGTACAGTCATGCTGGGTAAACAGCTTATTACTTCATATTAGGATCACAGAACAACTTTGTGAAGCTTCCCATAATGTTTCTCTTCAAAACACATTTCTGTGGCAGCTTAGATCTGCCGTGAACTTGGGTTTAAGCTGCCTCCGCTGATTAAAGTGAACTTGCTACTCTGATGAAGAATGCTTTCTTGGGGCGGCAGGGGGTTCCTTCTGTGTGTTTGCTTCTTCAGTCTGAGGAATTTGGGGAGTGTTGGCATAACAATGCAAGTCAGGAGAAATGCTTTCTTTGCAAATTAACTGCCTCAGTGCTGTCTCAGTGCAATGCAGGGAGATGAACCTTCTCTCCGAAACGTGTTGTTGCAAAAGTAGGTGCCTCATCCCTGAGAGAACAACACAACAGGTCCTGAAGGGTCTGTTCAGCACATGGTTTGTGCTTTGGCAGAGCATATATGTACCCTGAGAGGACACAAGAAGTATTAATGAGAAGATTTCATGGGTACTAAAAGAAGTGTGAAGGAGAGGGAGTCTTCTATACTCTTGGAAATTATGTCAACTGTGGTCAAGAGAAAAAGCATATTAGGAAAAGTCTGTCGTTTAGGGGGAAAAGAAATCCAACAAAATGAATTTTTTATTTAATTTTTTTTCAGAAATGGTTTCAGTTCATCATGTGTTTATTAAGCAATAGGTTAGATTAGGACAGGAAAAAACCAGGTACCTCCATTTGACATGGACACTGATTTTTAACCTGCAGGAATTCTATCACTGAAGTGGGGTTTGGATCATTCATTCTTTAAAAACTTTTAAGTGGCCTGGGTGCACCCAGTCCTGCTGAAGTTGTGCTCAGCCAGAGAAAAAGGCCATGTCCTGCACCACAGCTCTGTGGCACTGGGCAGCCCCGATGAGGGGGGACGAGCACGGCATTTCCATTGCAGACACCCAGCCCAGGGCAGTGGCACCTTGTGATCATGAGCACATTCTGAGCTTTTCTGCACATGGCTGAGGAACACTTCTACTTTCATGAGAAATCAGAAGGTGATGTGGTGTGAATGTGTCCCACTATAATTGGAGGGCTTATTGACCATCTCACTTTGTTCAGCCATAATGTCTTTGTCTCCTTAAAGAAGTAGAAACCTGTGCAGCAGCTATAAATGGTGACTCTGTGAGGGTGCCAGCCCGGATCAAACGGGCTTGAATTCCTGGGTCATGGGTCAGGAAATAAATGGGAGATGCTTCTTCCTTCTAACCACCTTTGGCTAGATTTAATTTTTTTGTGCAGGTATTTCTTAAGTCAGATTTGTTTTAGAGATGGAGCCTCTAGAGCAAGGGCAGCTAAAAGGTTAAGATAGTAAAGAGATTAGAGGCCTGTTCCCGCTTCAACCAAATCCCTTTTGGTAAATATAGCTGAAGGGAGCTAGGCAGCACTTGGTGAGGCTCCCCCCCTTCCCTTCCTCTCCACGTTTCTTTTCCCTGCTGGATCACAGCTCCGTGTTAATCAGACCTTTTGACTTCCCTGTCATCTGATCAGAAGGCTGCGAGTGCTGCAGTCCAGAGCCTGCTTGTGCCTGGTGCCAGGTGAGAGCAGAATCTGTGCTGGGTGCATTGGGGTGTGATGGATTTCCAGGCACTAGTGTACAAGTAGACTGTGCGTGTATGTGGAGATAAATGTGTGGGTGCATAAACCAAAACAGGCATCTTTTAGAAGATCATGGAATGTTCTGCAGTCTTCACAGCTGTTAACACTTTATTGTTGCAGTAGTGGCTGAATGTACACAACTGCCTGTTTGTTTTCTCCTGAGCAATAACAGAAGCGTCAGAGTAGCTAATGGAGGTAATGTTTCAAATCTGTGCTGGGATAGGTCTGTGTGTGTACAGGTCCGTAGCTGTCTGAGAAGTTTTGACTCTAAACAAACACTCACCATATCCCTACCACTTCAAATATCTGTAAAATTGACTGGCATGTTTGGATTGAGTAAAATTACGAAAGTGAAATAGCTACAGGAGTTGTTGGAATGCTCTTTTTAATATCTGAGTGATACTGCTAATGCAGATTCCAGACGCTGACATGTGGGAGGTTTTGTTTGCTTGGACCTGACATTGATGCAAATAGAGACTCCAGGTTTGGGGAAAAGCTCCCAGATAACATTTCTTCACAGAAATAAGAAACTTCTCTGGGTCCTTACAACACAAAAATACAACTCTGCCTCCAGGAATTTTATAATATGAAAGTAACTATATTAAAAAACAAAACAAAAACAAAACCCAGAATCACAGAGGAAAAAGGAGACTGCAACAGCTAATATAATAAGGTGGCTAATGAGGAAAGAGAGAGTTTTGATTGTGCAGTGCCATGTCTGAACCAGTACATTCAGCATAATGCAGGCGATTTCCTTCCGTGCAGTTTGAGTTGAGAGAAACAGATCACGGTTATTAAAACCTGAGACTTTTCATTGTGAATATGGCAGAGTGGAAATGCCTGCGCTCACAAATCCCTGGAACAGGGCACAGGGAGGAAGAAAATTACCTGATAGACACTGATTCTGTCAGTATTGAATGTGCAGCAGGGCCCAGGTTCGCTCTGCATTTGGAACTCTTCTTGTTCCTATGGTTTAGATATTGCACAATGGTGGAAATGCAGCTTTTTGGCTCAGCCTATAAAAAGAACATTTTGGCCTTGTTCATGGGATTTGGCAAATTCACCTGAAATGCAGCAAGGGCAAGAGCTTGTCTCTTGGCTTTGCCCTGCTGAGCTGAGGCTGTGGGCACTGCTGGGCACTACTGTGAGGCACAGAGCGGGAATATGCTGGGAGCACACATTCCTGGTGTCAGCACGGACAGGGGCCAGCTGGGAGGGTCAGAGCCAGGCTGGATTAGACCCGGCGCAGGGCAGAGCTCTGCTCCCTCGGCTCTTTCACTCCAATCCCTTCTCGTGTGACTGGCACCAGCGAGTGCCTGCACACACTGCCCTGTCAGCCCAGCCTTTTTTGTCATCTGGTCCCCCCCTTCACCCCCATTTTTTTTCCCTTTACTGTCACCAATGTCCACAAGGAGTCGGCCATGAAATCTGTGCTGATTGGCGTGATCCTGAAGGGAATTTTTCTGCTAGCAGGTAATGAGCTGTGTACAGTCCTTGCAGTGTGTTCTGCGTGTGTGCGTGCCTGCCCAGGGCATGGGGCTGAGCGTGTGATGAGTGGTAGCTGGAGGCATGAGGAGGAACTAGAATTGATTGGAAAAGAAGAATGTTTTTATTTTGAAGAGACCTAAAGTTTTGTTTCGGGAACTTTAAGGTGAGGAATTTCTTTGTTGCACGGGTCTGGCTGACAGCTCCACAGCCTTTGTGCTGCAGTTCTGCCTTGTGGTGCAGTGTCAGAGCTGGGGTGTTCTGATTCTCTAGGTTTGTGCCCAGGTGAGCTCTGGAGACACACAGGTATCTCCTGGCTACTTCTGTGAAAGGTTAGTTTTGCTTTTTACAAATGTTTTTGCAGTTTTCATTTTTCCTTAAATGATTGAAAACTTCCTTACTGAGAAGTAGTTGTAGCTGTAACTCAGAGGACAAACCCTTTGGTGGTCAGTGCCTTCCCCACCTCCTCCCGCTCCCTCGCCCCGAGCAGGAGTGCACGGTGGGAGAGAGGCAGAGCGGGGGTTGCCATGGAAATGGCAGTAATTGTGCAAATATAATTGTGTTGGGGTCCGTTTGTTGTGGCTAATTCTCTGCCTCCCCCCTCTCCCTCCCCTCCTTTTTCCTTTTGATAATAATAATACAATCCCTAATTAGGATGCAGCAGGGAAAGGTCGTTAGGAATTCAGCTGCCTTACGGAGAGGGCAAGACAGTGCTGGCCGGGCAGCTCTGCTGAGCTCCTGTGTTTCAAGGAATAGACCTTGTCCTTCAAGGTTTTTTGATATCTGACAGCTAAACTAGAATATTTCACTTCATTTGTGCTTATTCTTTTAACATTTTATGTATCTGTTGAAGTACGTGAGTCTTACACTGCATACAATGAATCTTTGCTTATTAATAGCAGCCAGTAAATCGTTCCCTCCATTCAGGGAGTGGTGAGCAGTGTGGATTTAATCACACTTGCATCTACAAAACAGGACTGTTCCCATCACAGCGGTAACCCTCTGAATGTGATCAAGGATTTGTATTTGAATGCTCAGCCACTTCTGATTGTTTCTGACCCAGCCCCTGTGGGTTGGTGGCTTGGGACTGTTACCTCAGACAGTGCTGAATTAGTCAGAATATTTGAAATACTTCACTCCAGATAGTAGCCTTTTAAATACCACTTGTCTGATTTTCAGATAAGAAGTTCCACTGGTTTGCTATTGTTAATCTTTAACTAGATAAGGAACTCATTGAATGTTTTAAAGTTTTCTAATGGTGTAATGAATCAGATTGGCAACGTTGCTTTTACTACTGATAGCTCAGATAATAGTAAACATTTGAGCTAAGAAATTTAGAGGGAACAGAAGAGACTTCTACGTCTTTACAAGAAGAATAACTTGTTTTTGTCAAACAGTCACATCCCCCACTTTTATTTTTTTGAATATACCTGAAAAGGGATGCCTATGCTGCTCTTAGAAAAACCAATTAGTGTTGAACAGCTTCTTAATATCTATTTCCCAGTGGGTCTGCAAAGACACAACTGTCCATGTCTTGGAGAAGATTAGAATAACAGATATCCAGGAAATGATCTGTACTTTCGGAAACTGTAGTGATGTAGCTCCAGGTAACTGTTCAGCAAGGCTTCCAGGAAAAAAATTCTCATTAGCCAGATTTTTAGAACTCTTGTGCAATCTCCTTTTCACCCATTTCAAAAAAGTAATCTAAGAAATCAAACCAGCTGCACCCCATGGGCAAGCCTGGTGTTTAATCAGCCACAAGCCTGGGGCTGTGCGCCCACCCTGGGGACTCATTTCCCACCTGGTGTGAGGCACTGGGGGTCTGTGCGGTAGGAACAGCCCAGGCAGGTGCTCTGGCTGCTGTGCCACGAGAGAGCTGAGTCCTGCTCAGGCTGGGAATGTGGGATGGGAAAATGGGCCTCTCGCTGCCTCCCAGCCTTCTCAGAAATGCAAAAATTCACGGCATCTCTCCTTTTGTTATCCAAACCAATGTTATCTTCCCCTCATTGCCTTGGTAAATATCAGCAACTCTGATCTGAAACAGCCGCATCTCAAGGTTTTGGGACTACACCAAACCTGTCTTTCCTCGTTCAACAGCCTCTCCCCTTAAATCTGACTGCAGAATTGCCTCCTGCAGCTTGGAGAGCCCTCCAAGAAAACCCACTTGACATAGTAATACTGCTCTACTGATTTTTTCCCAGTTGCAGTGAAGTCTTCCCATCGTCTCCCAAACTGTGATTCTCCAGGCCCAGTGATGTCCCTAATACTCTGTTTATTCCAACACATTTCCTGCATAGCTTGTGCTGCAGTCTTAGTTCTTTCCCTGCTCTTTCCTTGTTGAGCAAGCCCAGCAGTAAGAGGAATAGGGCTGAGCTGAGGTGGTGAAGATACTGTTGCTTACAGAACAGCTCCAGCATAGCTGGAAAGTGCAGAATTAGAGCCTTGCACTTCTCTTTCAGTGCTTCTCAGAGTTCTATGCCTTCATTGGCACCATCGGACAGTTTGGAGCAGGAAGCTGGTGCCGAGTCCTCATCACTCTCTAGAGCTCAGGGGGCAAACCATCACTGCAAATATTCAAGAACCTGTATCTTTGCTAAGTTTTTATTTTAATCACACATCAAGTCCAGCTCCAGTGCTCCTAATGCCCCATCTCCCCTCATCTCTCTCCCCCAGGCAGCTCTCTAATCTCTTTGACATACACATTCTGTCTAGTGGCTTTTCTTTACAAATGTCCTTTGTGTTTTGATTCCCCTCCTTTGTGTGTGAATTCCTTCTTTTTCTTCCTGCTGCCCTCGTTGTGCTTGCTGGCTGGATCGGGTGTAATGCTATTAGATTGGGATAATCCATGCTTGGTTTATCTGTGGGACTGTCTCTGAAGATTAGTGAAAACCAACATTATGGGCCAGATAAAGTAAACTGGTTCAGGGCTCTTCTGTCAGTCTGGGGATGCTCAGGAAAATGACAGCAGATTTTCATTAGCCAGATTTGGTGTAATGGCCTGTAATTTATTTGCACCCTATTGGGATCCATGTGCCTCCAGGAGACAGAACTGCAGTGCAGGACCCCACCCAGTTCAATTCTGCAGGACTGGGTAGAAATGAAATCAGCTTCGTGCCAGCATGGCAGAGTGCCTGTGGAGCATATTGTGTTTGTTGTTTGGTCATGAAATGGGTTTTGTGAGTTTTACAACTGGTGGGTCGTCTTGGAATTTGAATTTTTTTAACTGAGGCTTTCCTGTAACTTCCCATTTTACTGCTGTCTGCAACACTGGTGCCTGGAACATGCTCTAGTCAGATCTATAGACCTAATTGGCATTTCAGCATACCAAATCTATTAAGAAAAAAGCATAAATTCCTTTTCTGTGCTGTGTTGCTCCTCCCATACCTTCTGCATGTTGACTGCCTGTGGTGTTTGAGCTTGGGACAGGACAGCAGTTGGTGGGGGGATGTGGGCTGACAGGCCAAAGCTCTATAAGCAGCACCTGGGAGGACACAGAAGTTGGGTTTTCTTCCTCTTGCATCCTCAGCAGGACCCTCTGCAGTGAGTGTGAGTCTTTGCTGGCAGCTGCTCCCTGGAGAAAGTTGGGGAGGGCTGTGCCTGGCAGGCTCTGGGAGGGTGTCCCAGTCCCACAGCGAGATCCCACAGTGAGATCCCATCTCTAAATCTCTTTCACAGGTGTGGAATGTGCTGTTAACATCAATGAGTGTGAGGAGGGTCCCTGCAAGAATGGAGCTGTCTGTGAGGATGGCATTGCTGACTATTCCTGCCACTGTGCCCCTGGCCAGGATGGCATTACATGGGGAGGGAAGAACTGCTCTATCCAGCTCACTGGGTGCCAGACGCACGACTGCCAAAACGAGGCCTTGTGCATCCCAACCTACCAAGCTGAGAGCCACGGCCACCTGTGCCAGTGCCAGCCTGGTTTCTATGATGCCACATGCTCGACACCAACAACATTTTCCTTTGCTTCCAGAGGGTATCTCCTCATTGAGCTGCCCGAGAACAGTGAGAGCAGGAGGGGTGCAGGAGGAGCCAGCGTGTCCCTCCGCTTCCGAACCACCTTGCCCAGCGCTGTCCTTTTTTACCGAGGCCATGAAGCTGAGTACTTGTTCCTGGAGCTCTTGGATGGCATCCTGTATGCAGAGCTGAGGAGGGAGGATGTTGGGTACCCACTGCTCCTCGAGGGGTTGAGAGTGGACGATGGCCAGTGGCATAAAGTGGAAGTTGTTGTGCACAGCTTGATGCAGCTGAAGCTCTGGCACAACTCTTGTGAGGCTGGGGTCTGCCTACAGAGCTCTCCTGTCCCACCGGGTACTACTTCGATCCCACATGCCTTCCTGAATCTGTATATTGGAGGTACTGAGGATCCCATGGCCAACAACACACGGAGCCAGCAAGGCTTTGTGGGCTGCCTGGAAGACTTGCAGGTGGATGCTGAGGCCGTGCTGCCAGAGGATCTGCTGCTGGGGGAGTCGTCCCCGGTGAAGGTGGGCTGTGACCGCACGGAGTGGTGCCTCTCTGAGCCCTGCTTCCACGGAGGGCTCTGTGTGGACCTTTGGGCCACCTTCAGGTGTGACTGTGCCAGGCCCTACGGGGGCCCAGCTTGTTCATATGGTAAGTGCCATGGGATTGACACCTGCCAGCTCCCCAGGTACTAGAGAATCTTGGATGTTAGCCCTGGAAACAGTATTTTTTACTTGACCAGGGGAAAAGTAAAGCAAAAGCCTCTGTGAATAAAATTCTTATTGATTCCTTGCCTATCACTTGCTCCTGCAGGAATGACTGTCAGTTTTGTGGTGCAGGTTATTCCTCATTGAGCCAGAGGCTCTGACTTCATCTTTGTAACAGATCTGTGTGAATGCGGGGGAGCAGGGAACTTGTTTTATTGTGAAAAGTTGATCTTGAGCTTCTGAGTTGAGGATGAATAGAAATGTATTGCTTCATAGATAAACTATAAAGTGTTAAGGGAAGCTCTTCGACAATTTTGAGTTAAAATCATATCTATTTGCATTTTTTGCTCCTTCAAGGCTTATATTAGTATTGTTCCAGGTTTTTTTTTCCGACACTTCTGAGCCCTAAACATGGCATGTACTGCTATTACCAGATTTACAAATTTTAAAAGCAACTGTATCTCAAAAGTCCTTGAGTAAATCTGCTGGATTGGCAAGGGCTCTGTTAGACCTGTATTTCACTCCCGTGCTACTTGAATTTGTGCCCTCCAGAGGAAGCAGGGATACATTCACCTACTTCTTAATTTCACAGACCTTTGCAGAGGAGTATCGTTACTCTGGCACACGTAGAAAACTTGGATGGCATCCTGTATGCAGAGAAGAAACATTTGCCCCATTCCTAAGGAGCTGCATCCCTGTCCCAGCTGCATTCCCTTTATCTGTGAGCTGAAGTCTGTTTCTTTTCTCTTCCAGAGCATCCAGCAGCAACATTTGGCCTAGAGAATTCCACCAGCTTTGCCTCTTTCACCCTTTCTGACAGCCTTGGTGCAGACTTCAACCTCTCCTTTTTCCTGCGGAGTCGGAAGCCCGATGGTTTGTTACTGCAGATCTGCAATGGGACAGGCCCCTGCCTCACCCTGTACCTGAGGGATGGCCACCTGAGCATAGAGATGTCACCTATGGACACTGTGACTTTCCCAGGGCATGTGGTTGATGGGAGAAGGCATTTGGTAGCCCTGTCTTTCCAGGGAGGCTCTGTAGGTGCTCTGCAGTCAGACACGTACGTGGAGCTGGGGCAGCTCTCAGCACAACCCCTGGCAGCTGGCTCAGAAGTGTTTATTGGGGGACACCCGAACCCCGACAGCGCTGAGCTCTGGGGGGGTTATTTCAAGGGCTGTCTGCAGGACATCCGACTCAACAGCCACCAGATACAGTTTTTCCAGGTGGAGAACGACAGTCTGCCAGAGGAGCTCAATAGGACTCAAACTGGGAATCTTGTGAATGGCTGCATCTCTGATGACACCTGCAAGGTATGTGCTGTGTCTCGTTTGTCTCTGTGTGTGTAGGGCTTTATTGTAGTTCTGTGATTACACAAAAGTTTGACTGTTGCTGGTACCAGAAAGAGGAGAAGTTTTTTTGATGTATTGAAGAACACGCGGTTCTGTGTGTTCCCACCTCAATATGCTACATATGATTTAAACAATGAGTTTTCTCAAGCTCCCTTGTAGCTTTTGTGGGTTTTAGAACTTGGGCAGGGGCTTTTGTGCTGCCCATCTCCACTTTGCTGAGCCCACATAGGTTCCAGACTTCCCTCTCTAACCTGTAACCTTGCCAGCTCCTCCCTTCATCCTGTTCCAATTGCACAACAACCTCTTCCCCAGGAATCTGCCACTTCAGCAACAGCAGCTGAAGGAGCTGTCTCCATGTGCTCTTGGATCACAGCCTGGCTCTCCTCTATGCCACACCTGGTGATGGGGAGGCCATACCCCCTAATCTTGCCCTTCTTACTCTGAAGTATTGTCACACCTGTGGTGTCAGGGGTGTCCTTCTAGTGACAGAACTTTGTGAGCATCACAGTTTGTTTCATCTGTTCCTCACCCATGCTTTTGTGCCCTGTTCTTTGCTGAATTGCTGAAGTTCCTGTTGGTCAGTGCTGTGCAAGGGGTGGGGAGCAGGGGCTCAGGAATTTCTTGTACAGAGATCTTTGTGCTTCCCTCACTGCTGCTGAGCTGCCGTTTCATTTTCCTCCTCTCTTGATTCAAATGCTGCTCGTGCTCAATTGTCACAATTCTACCCAATTCTTTTAGACCTAGAGATGAATTACTCTCCCCCTAAATTCCCCTATTTTGTTTTTCAGTCTGAGCCATGTCAGAATGGGGGCAGATGCATTGTCACTTGGAATGATTTCCATTGCAGCTGTCCAGCAAATTTCACTGGGAAGTTTTGTGAAGAGAAAGTCTGGTGTGAAAGTGACCCATGTCCTGAAGCCACCACCTGCATAGATGTTGTGGCAGGATATGTGTGTAAGTTCTGTTCTCCTGCCTGTGTGTTGGTAAAATCCCCCACGTTCCCTGTCTATAATCAATATTCCCAGGTTGTGCTGTTGAAAACAATACAAACACATGCTGCAAGAAGGACATGGAGTGGTGCCCAGGTACACCCTCCTGCAGGCAGCACGGGCTCTGTGGGCTTGCCCCCAGGTGTGACAGAGCCCAGCTGAGGAGTAAAAATTCCTACCTAAAAGCTGGATATTATTACAGGAGGTGCAATTGTAAACAGGAAGAGCTTTAAGGCTGCCAGCAGCTCGCCTGTAATCCTGCTCACACTAAGCTTACGAGTTCTTAGGGAGAGAACCTGCCAGGGGTGTGCCATTGGTCTGGCTCAAACAGGACACCAACTGTCTTTAAAATCCCTTGCGCTCTCCCTCTTTATTTATAGGTCTGGCTAATGCAACATTTAATAGTTATGCTGCCATTGAATTTACCACCAACACCTCAGTGACCAGGACTCTGAGTAGCCTCCACGTGGACTTCAGGACCAGGGATGAAGATGCTGTTTTGCTTCGGGCTGTGGAAGAGGTAGATTCCCTCCAGGTAGCCATTAAGAATTCCTCCCTGCTGGTTGACATCAGAAGTGGGAACAGCATCGAGGGTGTCAGCTTCCTGAGCCCGCAGCCCATCACGGACGGGGCCTGGCACAGCATCTCTGTGTCCATGGAGGAGCCAGCTGCGCTCTCCTCCAGGTGGCTGCTCCGACTTGATGGGTTGGTGAACGTGACTCTGCCAGGAAATGCTGGGAACTTGGACTTCCTCAAGAAAAACGCGTTGGTTGTCCTGGCCGAAAATTTCACCGGCTGCCTGGGCCAGGTGCAGATCGGGGGCATCTTCCTGCCCTTCCCGGTGCACCAGCCGTACCCACAGCCCGAGCAGTTCCAGCGGGCCAGCAGGGGCAGTGTCCAGCTGGGCTGCTCCGGGGCCGATGTGTGCGCCTCCAGCCCCTGCCTCAACGCCGGCACCTGCGAGGACCTGTTCAACTCCTTCCGCTGCGGCTGCAGCACGGGCTGGGCCGGGCAGCGCTGCGAGGCCAACATCGATGACTGCCAGCCCAGCCCCTGCGTGCATGGGGACTGCGTGGATGCTGTGGCAGACTTTCAGTGCGAGTGCTTCCGGGGCTTCATTGGGAAGAGGTGTGACATCAACGTCGATGACTGTGTGCGGCACCAGTGCCTGAACGGAGCCACCTGCGTCGATGGCGTTTACGGATACTCCTGCAAGTGCCCTCCTCAGTACTCCGGACCTCGCTGCGAGTAAGTGCCGTGGCTGCCTTGATATAGGGGGCACAGGAGCCCCCAGATAAACTGGACTTTTACTTTGAGACACTTTAGGAAAAGTTTTCATTGCAAGCATCTGGTAGGTAAAGCACCTAAATCCTGCTCTGACTTGGAAGGTGCTGTCCAGGTCCAAATCCTCCCTGCCAGGGGCTCAGCCTCACACAGGATAAGGATCCTTCCTTTTGATGTGGGTTATCACCATGCTACATTTCTGAGCTGTTTGAAGGGCAAGTACTCTGGCCTGTTGTCCCTTCCCTCTTGCACTTCCCAAGAAGTCCATCTTCCCTGGGTTTTGACTCCCCTCTGCCATATTCCTGTACTGATTTAAAACAACTTGTGCAAGTTCAAATGGAACATGGTGTTAAATACTGACATGGCTGAGCTTCAGTTATCTGATCTATCCAAGATGATTTTCCTGTTGTTCCTGCTGCATTCTAGTGCAGTTACCTGGTACTGGCATTACCCTTCCCAGCGCCTGGCTGGACTGTTCCAGCATGGTCCTGTCCCTGCTTATATTTTCGTTAGAAAGATCAGGCCTGTATGAGAAAGATTCCAAGTACTGATAGAGCTCCTGTCTGTTCTCTGGGCATGGTCCAAGGAATACTCTGATATTACAGACGATTTCTGAGACTATTCCCTTCTCCACTTGTGTCAAACTCCTTCCTAGAAATACCAGTGACTGTGCTTATGACCCTCGCCAGCTCCATTCCCCCCTGAGCCCTGGAACACTCTGCCCTTCCCCAAAACTTGAGTGCTCTAAAGGCTGTCCCTTGTGCTCCCCAGGTGGCCGTTCCCCCCCCAGCAGTGTGGCAAGAACTTCACCTGCCTGAACGGTGGCAGGTGCATCACGGAGAGCTGGGGAGCCAACTGCTCCTGCAGGCCTGGCTTCACTGGAAGGAAGTAAGTGCTGCTTTGGGATGGTGTGGGGGAGCCAGTGCTCCTGTCCTGATCTCAGTGGGGTGGCTGAGCAGAGCCACTGCTTGGTCCTCCTCCATGTCATTGTGCCAGTCAAACAGCTGCTTCTAAAGGGAGCACGAGCTGTTACCTGGAGCAGAGGGAGGCTTCAGGTCATGCAGCTGCCA
Source organism: Dasyornis broadbenti (assembly GCA_013397935.1). NCBI lineage: Eukaryota > Metazoa > Chordata > Aves > Passeriformes > Dasyornithidae > Dasyornis > Dasyornis broadbenti. The sequence continues at coordinate 1,398,671 of VZRN01003151.1, read as the reverse complement.
ACACCAGTTTTTGCAGTGAGAACTGCTTCCAAGTTTTGTCAAGCACACTACCTGTGCTGGAGACCTGTGCTGGCCTCAGTCCCACAGAAGCCACAACAGGAGGGTTGGTGTGAACAGGGGAGAATTTAATGTTCTTTGGAGAAAGCACCTGGAAAAGTTGCAATGGGTACTTTTCAAACAAAAGAGGTCTTTTTAGACTGGATGATCTTGTGTTCTATGGCACAAGAATATATGTGACAATTCTAATACACTTTTCCTTTCCAGCTGTCAAATCAACATAAATGAGTGTGACCCGAACCCGTGCCAGAACGGGGGCACATGCCAGGACTCTGAGAACAGATATGAGTGCGTCTGCAGCGCCAGCTACACCGGCGAGCGCTGCGACATCAACGTAAGCACTGCCCGCTGTGGGGGCTCCTGCTGTCCCTCCACACTGACCAGGGGGGCCTGGGGCTCTGGAGTCCTGGTGAGGCTGTCCCTGCTCAGGTCCAGCCTAAAGCACAGTTGGGAAATCCTGAATGGTTTTTTTTCTGCAGTGTTGCTGCTTGTTGGTCTCCAGCATATAAACAACTGCATTAAATACTCCTCAGTATCTGCATGTGCTGCCATATGGCTTTTGGGGCTGTCTCTGCACATTTCCATAGATTTCACAACTCTTTTGACTGTAACACAACTACTGCAGTTGGCCCAGGTTCCTGGAGAATGAAATTTTATTTGGTGTTTTATCTCGGATGAGAGTTACAAAGCACCTTCCCTCTCCAAAGATCATCTGAGTAGAAATGGATGTTTGGAGAAGGGAAGTTGGATAAAGTCAGGCCCAGAGTGGTTCAGGTCTGTGTGAAAAGCCAAGTCCTGTCCCTGAGCTGCCCCAGCCCAGCCGAGCTGTCCCCGTGTGCCTAATCCAAGTGTTCTGGGTGGGACTGGGATCCTTCCTGGGGAAGATGGGATCCATACTTCTGCCTTCTCTGTGAAGCTATTGCATGGACAGGTAGCTTGTTGGGTAACCTGGGAATGTACTAACCCATCCTGCATGGAAAGGGCTGAGTGCCAGGCAGGGTTTGCTGCTGTTGCTGTTCCCGGGGCTCTGTAATGCATGTGCCAAGGTCACTCTGACATTTCCAATTTGCATGCACAGACTCTTTCAGGCATCTCCATCTCTTCTGCCCCAGGACACTTTCTGTGGATTCCTTGTATTCATTTTCATCAACCGCCCCTTGCTTTTTTTCACTCTTTCCTTCTCCTCTCGTGAGGCCAGGCCCCCAGTGGGGCAGGGAGGGGCTGGGGATGGTGCTCAGTGCCACAGGGACAGCTGGAGCTCAGCTGAGCTCCCTTCGCTCTCCTGTCCCACAGCAGCAGCTCCAGGGCTGCTCTGCGGGGCCCTCATGGTGCTGGACTAACCCATGTGGTCCGGAGCTAACCCTGCACGGCGCTCAGCTTTGGGCAGGCTCAGGGAACCCACCTGAACTTCAGGCATTTGAAAAGGGCAGAAGGACTTCCAGATCCCCTGGGAATGTTCCTTCTTTGCTTTGTGATGTGAACACAGACTGAATGGCATCCAAAAGCTGTAAATAATCCAGCTTGAATTGTTTTGGTTTTAGCTGTAAGGTGGCTGATATCATTGTTAGCAATAAGAAATACTTCTTAAGTTCATTGTAACCCTAAAGCTTTCTTTCAAGACAAAAATTCCACAGTTGTTTTTAGGTATTGTTGTCTTCCATGCCATCCTTGATTCCACTAGAGACTTCTCATCTCTCTCCTCAGTACTTGGGCTTTTTATCATCTCCATCTCCCATCCATGCCCTGACCTCTTTAATATCTTCCCCTTCCTGCTGCATGTTCTTCAATTCTGTTTCACAGTTTAACAGATAAATCAATTCTCTGCTTTGCCTTTACAGACATCATTGAATTTTTTACTATCATTCCCCTGCTTGGGGAATTTTTTTGGGGTTACTTAAAATTCACATTACTCTGCATTAACTTTATAGTTTTAATTTTTTTTCCTTTTTTTTTTTTTTTGCAACATTGGTCACAACTTTGCCAGTGGCATCCATGTATTTGAGTCTGATATTGATAAGAAGGCACCTTTAAAGACTCCCATTGTAGATGCTGAGTAAACTGGCATTTACATCTTCAGGGGCTGTCCTGGTGTGAAAAAATGCTTTTTTTGCTTTTCTAAAAATCTTTTTCCCTCTAATCTGACCATTTGGGTCAGTTGTTGCAGTTATTGTAACCACTGGAGTTTCATTGTTTCTCCATTAATTTCTTTTACAGAAAGGGACTCCAGGTGCTCTCTTCCCCTCCCCCCTAATTGAAGTAGCGGTCCCTGTAGCCTGTGGCTCTGTGCTTCTCCTCAGTATTGGTCTCATATTCATGATACTCACGGCAAGGAAGAGGCGCCAGTCCGAGGGGACCTACAGCCCGAGCCAGCAGGAGGTGGCAGGAGCTCGGCTGGAGATGGACAGTGTCCTAAAGGTGCCACCCGAAGAGCGCCTAATCTAGGCCCTGACATGCCCAGGACCTGCACCTGCAAGGTCTGCCTGGACCTTGAGCTCTTCCAACACTGGCAGCAGCAGATCCACCCCATCCCATTCCCCTAAGGCCTGGTCACGAGGACACGGACGTTCCGCGCAAGGCAGTGGTGCCCGAGCGCCGCTGCGGCTGGGCCCCAGCACTGCTGCACCCCAGTGGCTCCAAGGGAGCCTCTGCCCTCCCTCCTGCCCTGGACTGTCCATTACTCACCTCAGCAGGAGCTGAAGTCACTCTGGCTCCAGCCCCTCCCAAGCAGGAGTGGCACATTAAATCTGCTTTCCAAGGCAGGGTGACCTGAGGCACCTGTGCAGGTTCAGCTCGCTGGGTCTCTCAGGAGCTGAGGAGGGTCATGGCTGGTTTGTGTATTCTGCTCTGGTTTTGCCAACAACTGAAAAACATTCAAACTCTTTCAGCTCAGGTGTGTGAGGTTTTCAGTCTTCAACAGCAACAGCAGCTGTGACCTCGTGCTCTGTGACAGCTCTGTGTTACAAGGAATTGTCAGGAATTATCAAAATCCTTGTATAAATCATTGTTGAATGACGTGGTGCTGTTAGACATTCCCACGGGTACCGTGCAGGGAAGGGGCAGGCAGGACTCTGGGGTTTGGGCCAGTGCTGGAGCTGACACATGCTGGACTTCGGGTGTGCATGGAGGGGAGAGGGGAGCAGGAAAAGGGTCACCAACCTTCTCTGCATTCCTTGGGCTCTGTGGGACAGGGAGACGACAGGGGAAAGGGGAGCTCCTGCCTGCACCGCTGTCAGCACAGCGCAGCTGAGGGAAGCACCGGGGGCTGAGGGGTGTGAAATGCAGCAGCGTCCCGGTGGAAGCTCTGAGTAACTCCCTGTTCTACCACAGCAGCGAGTGTGGGCGCACCTCAGCCACTCCTCCGTGGTGGGAGCAGTCGGGGCTGCGGGGGCTGCCCTGCTCCTCGCAGTGGTTGTAGCTACGGCGATTGCCATGAAGAGGAGGAGAGCAACTCAGGGAACCTACAGCCCGAGCCGGCAGGAGAAGGACGGGGCTCGAGTGGAAATGTGGAACGTGATCAAGATGCCCCCAACCGAGCGGCTGATCTGAGACGGGGTCACCCACGGGGCCACAGAGCGGCTGCAGGCGCTGCCCAGGTGCCACCGGCTGGGGGGGACAGCTCTGCACGGCTCTGAGGCACTGCCCGCTCCCACTGCTCCACCGGGCTGCTTAGAGCAGCTCATCCCACAATCAATCTGTATCACAGTGCTCTGGCAACAAAAGCAACAGTGTTGGGGAGGAACACCCCACTGCTGAGAGCCAGTAGAGGAGGGGGAGGGAGCAGTGGCTGTGGCAGAGGAGGGGACACGGAACCGGACAGAACACGGGGTGGTGTCACAGCCAGAGCCGGCTGGGCCCCTGTTCCTGCTGCTCCCGCGGGCACCACAGGTCAGAGCTGGGGGAACAGTCACTGCCGGGCAGGCAACATAAAAACCACCCTGAGGCAGATCCAGCGAATGGGAATTAAACCACTGTACTCAGATATAATGTGAATAATATGGCTTTTTCAAAAAACCATGTGCCTGTGGCTCCTCTGCAAGGCCAAGCCAGGTGAGTGAGTGGTGGGAGATCCTCCCTAGAGTTGCTGCTGCCCTTCCAGCTGGGCAAGAGCTGGCATGGCACCAAGTCCCACTGGGCTGTGCTGGACATGGCTGCAGGAGCTTTCCCTGAGACCAGACCAAACCACAGGAATATTTGAAGTGCCTTTCTGATCCTGAGTTGCCAGTTACAGTTTAACCTTTTCGAAAGGAGAATGTTTCTGTAATCTGGCTCTGCCACCCCCCGAGCAGGGGCTTGGAGCTGACAACAGAACTGACCCTTGTGAGAGCCAGTGGCCGAGCATCAGGTGGTACTTGCTGGGGTGAGGAGGGGAGAAAGAAATAGTTTTAGACCTGACCTCTCTGTGACAGGTTTGGGCTTGTTGGTACAGAAGAGTGGAACTTGGTTAACCAATCCTTTAACCCAAACCAGGGTTGGTGGACTGACACAGCATCTGCTTTCCCCTGCCCTAAAATGGGGTTTGATTTTGTGGCTTCACTTCTCCTGTGTTACTATTCTAGCTGGTGAACGTGCTGTTTCTTCTTTAACTAATGTGGCAGAGACTGTGGAAGGAAATGCAGCACAGCAGGCCAGGTAAGGTCTGAAGTCATTAGTGTTTCAGGATAATCACTACAGCTATCAATGAGGAATATTTTAGAACAGTGTCTGCTTTTTAATCTCTGAAATACTGTTAATAAGCAGGGTGGGAACCTGCCCACCATAGCTCATCACCAGAAGAAAATGCTGTTTATTCTGGTCTGCTTTTGGATTTTTTTTTTTTACTATAGCTGTAAATGTTTCTGTAATTCCAAGCAAAGGGAGGAGCAGGAAACTACTGATCAGATGTGTCTGTTTAAGAACAGGTGTGTCTGTGTCAGAACAGGTCTCTGCACAGAGGCAGATGCTGACAGAAGAATGGAAATTTTACAGAATTGAAAAAAAAGGAGTGGGAGACAATGTTTTGTCTGTAAGATCACTTTTCTTCTAATAGTGGAGAAGAGTTGAAAGTGTGATCCCAGCTGGCTGTGTCTGGGAGGCAGCTGGAGCTGGCAGTGGCACAGAGATGCCCTGGCTGCAGGTGGGAACTGGCAGCTTCTTTTCTGTATTTATCAGCAGTGACACTGCTGTCACTGTCCCTGTCACTGGTTTGCTTTGGGCATTTTCCAGCTGCTGTTTGGGGAGGTCCAGTGCACTCTGAGGACAGAGACAGTGGCACTGCCTGGTCCCCTTGTGGCAGGTGGGACTTTGGGAGCAAGTGAGTGGGGGTTTCCCATGGCTTTGTGCACAGGAGGCTCCAAGGCAGCAGAGCTGTGCCAGGACAGTGGGGCTGAGGGGCCTGCACTGGGCTGGGACTGCTCAGCACAAACAGAAACTCCTCCTTGGGCCGGGTCTGTCCCGAGGAAAGGTGAGTGGAGGACTCTCCTGGCAGGAGTGGTGGGGAGCAGAGCCCTGGCAGCCTCTGTGCTGCGATGTAAAGCTCGCCGTGCTTCCCTGCAGCCCCGGGGAGCAGCAGCAACCTCCAGTGGGCTCGGGGGGGTCTGGGGTCTCAGAACTCTACCCCACCACCTCAGGTTGCTGCCAGGGCAGGTTCTGCTTCTGCTTTTTTGCTCCACTCCACATTTGGTGTTTAAACTGTACAGAAACGAGGCAGCACCAGGATCTAGAAGAGCTGTTCCTCCAGCCTGTGGGATGCTGAACTCCACGCCGTGTTCCCAGAGCTCCCAGAGCTCCTGCAATTCCCTGGAAGGTACAAACTCCCTGGAGCCCCCAGCAGGTCCAGCTGTGCTCCAGCATTGGCTCCTCAGGGCTGGATTCCGACCACCCAAAGCCAGTATTAGCAAAGGTGTTAAAATACTCTGTCAGTGTCTTGAGCATTTCTGCAAAATAATTTATGGAAGGTGTTTTTTTTTCTCCATAATGAACTTTCTTTTGATATTTAATTTTTGAATATATTTTTTCACAAAACTGGACTTGCTGTAGTTAATCATGATCCTGATTTCTTTTTTAAATGTAAATTTTATAATTTGTAAATAATTAGAATGTCCTTCAAAAGAAATTTACAATAAAATTTGGTTAAAACCAGACCGAGTTGTTGACTTGTGACTGTTTTTCCCTGTAGAACACCTTGCTGTCTGGATGGCTGATCATGGTCTGTGCCACACACCCTGCACAGCTGCAAAACTCAATGGCTCTCTGCAGTTCAAGGAGTAATTTTCTGATGGTTTTGACAGCCCAGAGCCCTCAGCACAGGCCAGGACAGCGCTGCTGAACACAAAGAGAGGGAGCTGGGGAAACCTCTGCTCTCTCTGTTCACCTCACTGAGCCTGTGCTCTACATTTTACCAGTAATCCCCAACTTTATGGGCAATGAAGAGACTAGAATGTGGGAAAAAGGGATTCTGTGTCCAGTGGCTTCCCCATCCATGTGTAGTGATCTTGAAGCCTCCACCCAGAGTGAACAAGATGCTGAACTGGTTTTACCTCCTGTGTAGCAGCAGATGCCTCACAAACTTTGAAGAAGTTGGTTTTTCTTGGTTTCTCTTTTTTTTTTGTCTTTAAATAAACTTATTTCTCATGGCAGGAAGCAGCTGTAAATAAGCAAAGTGGTACCAAACACAGGGCAAGTACAGGAACATGGACAAAGTCGAGTATACAGTCTCTGATGAATAATACCAGGAACACTTTTTATATTGGATTAGGACTGGATTAGTACGGTAAAAAAATTAGTAAAAAAAAATCCAAATTCCTTCTAGCTCAGAACTAAAGCTGGTTCACAGCCCACCTGCTCTCCCAGACAAGCAAACTGTTTACATCTGGCACTATCAGGAATGAATCATGTTAGGAATTCCCGAGTTTAAGTAAGATAAAAAACCCTAAATGCTGTCCTAGGGATAGTTTGATTCCTATGCTACAAGAAACCTCTAAAAAAGTCTCCTGCTTGCAAACCCTACTCCAGAAGTGAGCAAAGTCACAAACTCCTTGTCCTGAATCTCAGAGGTGCTAAATAAAGGGAAGGGTGAATAAATAGGTGTTAATACTCTTCAGTGCCCCAAAACTGACTTAGCAAATGATCCATAATATGGGCAAAGTAACCGGGGATGGAAATGAAGTGCAGTGGGACAGAATTTCCTGAGCGGTTTTAAGCATCTGTAATGGGCTCCTGAGTGTCTGATCACTGTGTGACATTACCAAGTTTAAAAAAGGGCCTGTGGAGCCCTGCTTGGCACAGGCAGGACTGTTCAATGCCCATTCACATCCACCATAATCCAGAAAGTTTTATCTCCAGCTCATTGAAAAGGGGCTCTGAAATGCCAGGCTGAATTACTCATATTCTGAACTGCATAAAATACAATAGAACTGGTTCTTAGACTTTAAATATTTTACTATGCAATACTAAACCCATCTGTCTTTCAACACAAAAAGAAAATACAAATCCAAGTGAATGGCTTGTCAGAGGAACAGCACTGTACAGAAACAAAATATTCCTGAAATACTGTGGTCTTTCCAAAACCGGCGGCATTTCAGATATTAAGAGTATTTTTCTTTTCTACTGCCCAGACTCGAACACAAAGACAGCCATTCCCATTCCCCAGAGTAAGAAAACTTCCAAGATTACATGAATAAAATAGATACATTGGAAATCAGATAAAGCTTTACAAGAATTTCCCCATGTGTCCAAGATGATTTCCTTTATCAAAGGCTCAATGGTGATGTGATTCCCTCTGCAAGAGTGACAGGTTTTACACCAGTGGGCCCAGATACAAAACAAACCAAAAAAGCACCACTGAAGTGAAACAGAAATGATCAGAGACAGCAGCTTTCCTGGGGAATGCTGAGGCTTGTGTGAAATGTCTGGAGAACACCGAGAGGGGGGCTCAGAACACCCAGCTGAGCATCCCCTGCACTGCCTGGTGCCCTCTGCTCTCGCGGGCCAGGCGGGACCAGCCCGAGGCTCTGGCGAGGCCACAGAGCCCAGATCCCCCTCCCGGACACACCCTGCCCTCAGCCCCATCAGCACAGCGGCCTTCATCTGAACTCAGCAGCTGGGAACTTTGATACCCCAATTTTTTCTCTTTTTTGTTTGTAATAATCAAGTAAGATATTGTTACATTCCATTCATATACTGCCAGTTATAATAGTGATAGATAATATTAAGATACACATATATAAGAACTAGGATACTCTTTATGGCCTCTATTTTCTGATGTATTGAACAAAAACAAAGTAAAAAAAAAAAAGAAAACAATTGCTGGTGTTTCCAGTTTCCCAACAGAGATGCAGGACCAGTCCCTGAGCAACTGCTCTGTGCTGTGGTTTCCAGGCCTTGTGACAACTCTGCCCCGGGTGTCGGTGTTCGGGGAGGGAGTCACAAGTGCCACCAAAGCCCACCCAACAGCACAGGCCCCGGGAGTGGCTGGGGTTCAAGGAGCACAAAGCAGAGCCTGAGGGATCAATTCAGTGCAACCCACAAGTCAGTCTGGTTTGCTGCACTTTGCATGTGGAAACAAAACGTGTTTCTGTGTGTAATTCCAGAAAAACTGAGGCCCATTCCCAGAGGTAGGAATGAATCCCAGCATAGTGTGCTATGTCATGCTCCAGGTGTGCCAAGGACTGAAAATACAGGGAAGGAGTAACTTGTGCATCAGTAGTACTGCCTGAAAAGCTGTGTGTGGAAATCCCAACCCAACCCACCTCCCCTCATGCTTTGGTCAGTGCAGGAATCCCAGGGCTGGGTGGTGGGGAGTGAGGGAGCAGTGTCAGGGACTGAGACAATAGGGTACTCTGACCTGTGGGCAAAAAGCTCTCATGTGTGAGTTGCAGCTCAGTGATGGTCCTGCAGCGATCCTGGCTCAGCCTTCCTTAAAAGAAATGCTTGGTTTTATGCTGGCTCAAAAAAACCAAAAAAACCCCTCTGTCACTTCCAAAAGGACACCAAGGCCATTGGGAGCATCACTCAAAAGTTTCCCATCGCTTTCTGAGCTGCTCCACCTTACCTGGTGTGGGTGACACGTCCTGCTTGGTCTTTTTTAACAGATCTTCAAATGGATCTTTTGTCTCCTCAGATTTTGAGGACAGTAACACCAACTCCAAGCCCTTGGCTGGCCTGGCAGGGACCAGAGGGGGCTCACTGGCCAGGAGACCCAGTGCTTGTTTGGGATCTACCTTTGTGCTGGGCTGGCCCACCTGTAACGTTCGGGGTTTGGAGGGACCACCCAGACACGCTGGCTGGAGGGAGCTGGTGGGAGAAGGGCTGTGGCTCTGCAGGAGCAAGGAGCCAGCTGCTGGCACAGCTGGAGCCTGGCTGAACAGGTTTGGCATGGACAGCGTGGCCATGTGGGGTTGAGGTCTCTGTGGTGGGTAGAAGCCGGCAGTGGGGGTTATGAAGCTGGAGCTGTACGCGTGACCTAAGGAGGGGGTGAAGGAGCCCCTTGGGGGTCTGACCAGGGACACTGGAAGGGCTCCTGGCAGTGTTTGGGTGAAGGGATTCGGGGAGGGCTGTAGAAAAGGAGCTGGAGCTGGGGCAGGAAAGCCAAGGGGCTGGGCAAACGGTGCAGCTGGAGGAGGCCCAAAGTCATTTGCCAGGGCACTGAAGGCAGGCGCGGGAGCCGAGCCCTGTGGGGCCCTGCCTGGCCAGCCCGTGGTTCTCAGGGGGTCCAGCAGGCTCAGCAGGAGGTCGCTGTCTTTACCTGCACCTTCTGTCTTCACCCGCATGGGCTGCAGCATCTCAGCAGTGCCCGCAGCACCGCACAGCAGCTGGGATGGGTGAGAGGAAGAATTTACAGACTGCTGGATTTCGGGGTCTAAGCACACATTCCCAGCCCCAAACGGCTCTGGGATAAGATCTGAAACCAAGTTGCTGTGCCCATGAATGGTGAGGATTTCTGCTGACCCAGCTGGAGTCTGGTGCTTGGAAGCCCTGGGTGCTGGTGGTGGTGGCACGATCCCCAGTTCTGGAGTCTTTCTTCCCTGTGGCCTAGGAATAGTGATGTTCCCTTGAATGGCAGGATTTGATTCATCCTTTTCTGCAGGAGCCAGACCACTGTCTCTGCTCTGGGGTCTCCTGCTGATGGGGGGCACATTACCCAGGGCAGCCAAGGGTTTTTCCGGTGAGCTTTGGGAATACTTGGTGGGAATGGCCATATCATCATGGCCCATACTCCACAGCTTGTTGTACGGGTGGGACAGCTTCATGCTTGGCACAATCCTGCTCCTCTCAGACACACCAAGATCCATTCTCTGCAAGAGAGCAGAACAAATATTAACTCTCAGTGATGTCCTCACAACACAGAGCAGGAAGTGAGTAAAGGCTGCTGTGAGGCAAGAGGATCTGTCCCCAGGCTGCCAGCAGTGCAGAGGGACAACAGTGTGTGGCTGGGAAGGACAGACAGGAACCAGTCAGGACTGTGCAGCTTCAATTCCAGCTCTGCCTCCAAGGAGATGTTCAGATGTGACACGTATGTCACAACCCAGTAAGGAGAACACACCTGTGTCCAAGGCACAGAAACTGAGAAGCATTACTTGCTGTATGGAAAAAGCTGACAAATTAAATATCTGGATATATAAACGAAATTATAAGGTAAAAATGACATTCTTTAATGTCAGATGAAGATCTTGGAGTCTGCTTTAGTTTAACACTTTCTGAGCTGAGTATGTTCAGTGAAGTCCTTCACAAACAATCCCATTTCTTCCGAGGGAGATTGTTCAAATGATGCTTAGCCCAAAATAGCCAGATTTAAAAAAAAAAAAAAAAAAATTTGGAGGGACCTGAAGATTATCAGCTATTCATTCTCAATGCTGACCATCAGCTTCAAAGATGACTGTGTATGACAGCCACTGGACAAACAGATTCTAAGGAACAGGGCAAATATTCCCTCTTTCAGAAGAAAAGGTTTTAGAGGAAACTATAATTGAGTCCCATTTAAGCCATTTCTTAATTTAGAAATAAATTTTGAAACACATGAGCAAACCCCTGGAAAACAGATGATGATGATGATTATTAGGATCTATCCACTAATATGAAAAAGTTCCTCAGAGAATGAGCTCTGTGACAACCCCAGGGCACAGACCCCAACCTGGTATTCAAAGGTGCAGCGCTGCTCCGCCTCCTCCTTGGGCATCCGCAGGTCCTCCAGGCTCTTGGCCTGGCTCAGAGGCTGGGGCTGGGCTTCTACTTCCAGGCTGGGGAAGATGTCTTCCAGGAGGTTGATTTCTGAGGCCTTGCTGGAGAGCAGAGGGCTCGGGGGCAGTGGCCCTCTGGGTTTCTCTGGGCTGCCCACGTCCTCTCCATCGGCACTGTCTGACTCTTTCAGGGCCCGGTATGGCTGAGGCCTGGCACAGAACCAAAAATCACAAATGACCATATTTCTATTTCTTTGTTTTGAACACTATTTCCTAAGGAGCTGGATGAGCTACAAAGAGCTCCCGAGTGGCAAACAGGGCTCTGAGAGCCCCATGCAGAGCAGGCTGGCAGCAGTGCCTGAGGGCAGGGGGACATGCAGAGGGGACCTGGCACTCAAGGGTGCTCAGAAGACAAGACCTGAGTGGGAAGTGCTCAGAGGAATGCTGTGGTCATGCAGGCACAGCCAGGCTGGGGAGGGAGCTCTCAGAGCAGGGATAATGGGATACCAGCCCCCATGCCGACGTCTGGGCTCCCCTCGAGGCACGCACAGCCTCTGCACCCCGTGCTTGCAGGCACTGACATCCTCTTGCTTCGAGCTAACTCAGCACACAACACAACTCAGTGTTTTCCTGCAATAATTGGGAACACTGTGCAGGTTCCAATGATTTCATTGGTGTCACCTTATCAAGAAACACCACAATCCATTATGGAGACACCTCCTTTACATTCCTAGCCAAGGCTGAGTTAGCAGGATGCTTCTCTTACACATACCTCAGCAAAAAACAGAACCAGCACATTTGCATTTTGGTGTGTATACAGAGAACAGCAGCACGATGTGCATCCAATTAATAACAACAAGTGCCACACATGGCTGTGAGGATTGGCACTTGACTGGCAGCCCGTTGTACTGTGGCACTTAAACAAGCTTTCAATTAAAAGAAAATATTTGTGAGACCTGCAGAAAACACATCCTATGGAAGAACCCTCCTTGTCTTTCCATATTTTATCATAATACATCTATATCATGCAAATTCACAGAGCCCAGCCAGCTTTCCCCCCCACCACACACAGAGCAGGCACTCAGCCAGCACCAGGACAGTGACACTGTAGGGACAAGGCAGACAGTGATGGCACATGGCCTCAGGGCAAGGATCTCACAAACCTGGGGCGTCTTCAGTCTCACATTGCTCTAGGTCACATTGCAACCCCCCAAGGGATATTCTGCACCGCAAACATGAGTGGGGGAACATTTTTCTGACCCTTTCCTCCTGAATGCCCCCATCCCACCTGCCTGCAGTCACATCCCATCCCCATTAGCTTCTGACGCCGTGTCTGCAGCACACAACGGATTTTAGCAACTGCAGACCCCTTTGTGCCACTGGTAGGCTCCTTCTTCAGCCTACTCTGACCCAGCTGTGGCTGCCAGGCTCCAGCTGCTCAGCTGTGGCTGGGCTTCATCCATCTCCCAGCTCCTGAACTGCATGCATGTGGCATCATGTGGATTTCTGAAACAGGAGCTCACAATACCCTGGGCTCCTCTTCCTACAGGTTCTGGTCAAACCAGTGACTGCATTTGTTAAAGGAATTAATGAAACTCCATGCAATTTATCTCCCTTTTATCCCCTAGAAATCCTCAAGCAGGTGAGGTTAGGAAATAACAAATCCTCTGCTGACATTCAGTGAGGGCTGAGCTCAGACCTGCCCGCCGGGATTGGGATGTTCAAATAGACAGCCAGAAGGATTTAGTGCAGCTGAACCCGCAGCTGGCAGGGCTCCCCTCACCTCACACGGGCATTGTGGGCAGGCTGAGCCCCTTCCCCTCTCACGGGCACTGTGAGCAGGGGACAGAACCCTCCAGCCACAGCATCAACGAGCAGTTCTGGCCTGGCTGCTCAACACAGTCTTTCAGGACTGATTTACAGAGGTTTGGGAATGTACAATTCATAAGCTGAATACAAATAGACCAAACAAACTTCCTGGGTTTTGTGTAATTGTCAGATTGTACTCAATGCCCCAGAGGACACCTGCAAGGATGTGATACCTGACAGACCAGAGAGGCTGGGATCAAACAAGTGACACTGGAAAAGGCTGATACCTGCACTGGAACAAGGCTCACAGGACAACCCAAAAGCACAGTAGCACCACACAAGAATGAATGGCAGAGGGTTTGGACGGGAGCACAAGCAGCATGTTGGAACAAAGGACAAATGGAAGGGTGACATCCCATAGAGCTCGAGTCGATGTAAGCCCATATGCTGTGTGTTGCTGCGGTGTTCCATGCAGGAGGGTGCTTTTTCATGCTGCTCAACATCAAAACAAACAAGCAGGAGAAATGCTGGTCATTCATCAAGCACTGTACAGAGACCCCAGGAGCACTTCCAAAGTCCCAGGACAGGAGCAGGCACCCTGAGCAATGCAAACCCCACTGTTCGAAGCTGGCATGAACACAACCAAAGAGTAAAGGATAGACCATTCAAAAGGAGCAGAGAAGAAAAAGTTTTCAGAGAAGCCAGAGACAGCATCTTCTTCCTGCTGAAATTCATCATCAGAGGAGTCCTCAGAGAGGAAGACTGTATAGTGTCGCATGGGCTTTACGAGGCTGGGGAACAGGAAGAGAAAAGGAAGTTATCCAGTGGTCACAGTGACAGCTCCCGAGGAGAGAAACCAAGGGCTCTGCAGACCCAGATCATCCTGACCCTGACCGAGTGCACAGCAGAGATCAGCAGGGAATGCTGAGCTCTGCTGCCCAGACACAAAACACAGCCTTGGGTGCCCAAGGGAAGGGACCATGACCAGCAGTCACACCACAGCACCGGGGACAATACAGAAACCACCTTTTCCCCACCCCATTCCCTACAGAGCTGGGCACCTTTCTGCTCTTCAGACAGCTCTGCTCCTCAGGCTCTCTGAGCTCTGCCTATAAGCAAACAGACATTAGATCTCCTTCTCTGCTTTACACTCACTGAGTCTGACAATAGTCTGATGCACAAGAGGAGCTGACTCCAGGGCACCAGTTCCTACTTGCATCTATTTTTCATGTTTGAAACTGCTTCACTCTAAGATAAAACCTAAGCTGTCCAAGGACTGGTATGAAATGCAGTTTGTCAAGTAAGGTGTACATTTCTCTCCTCAGTGGTTAACTGAGAATTAGTTCTTAGAGATTAGGTTAGAAAAAGAGAAGTTGGACACTGCAATCAACAGCCCAAGAGGGCCCAAACTGCCAGTGCCAATGAATGTTTATTCACAGTCAGGTCAGGGCTAATTAATAAAAAGTCTCTAACAGGTGGCAGCGGCTGTAGCCGATGGTGTTAAACCACAGTCTGCGTTATTCCTATTAAAGCTGGTGCATTGTTTTCTTTCCCCTCTCCTGCTGTAACAGGTATCCAGGGGAAGGAGGTGGCCACTGCCAGCAGGAGACATTTGTTATATCATTTTTTAAACTTTTCTTTTTTTTTCTTTTTAGAAAATGACTATGAAAAAATTCCATTCACAGTTACAAAAGGCTCTACCTAAAATAGATAAGAAAGCAACGATACTTTAAAAATACTTGTCCTGTACTTAGATATATATGCCTTTGTTCCTTAGGAGAGTAAATTATCACCTAACATGATTCCAGAAAATCCAAAATTATGTCCAGAAATCCAGAATGACACTAAATTTCCACATATCCCGCTGATAGGGAAG
>VZRN01003151.1:1218395-1383656 GCA_013397935.1 Dasyornis broadbenti | reverse complement strand
AAGGGAAGGGAAGGGAAGGGAAGGCTGCTGCCAGGGCTCCGTGCTGTGGCCACTGCTCCCCAGAGCTGCCAGTGCTGCCGGCTGCTCACCGCTCACTGCCATCCCTGTGTCAGCCCTGGTGCTGCACGGCTGGGACGCACTCCATGGCACTGGCACCAGCCCGGAGCGGGAGCTCCATTTTAATGAGGAAGATCTGCATCTCAGGAGCTTTTTTTCATGTGTCAGGATGCATGGACAAATCAGCAGCACATCACACTGGCCAAAAATGAAATGCTGACAAATGTAGATATTTCAAATTTAATTGACACCTAAATGTACTTGAGATAGAAAAAAATATATACAGAAAATGGGAGTGCAGGATACGGGAATTAATAAGGAGAATTCTGCAATAATTTTAAATGATATTTTGGTCATGAGAAAATTAAATTAGTATATTTTATTATGGTATTGCCTTTTCCTTAGTATTGAGATTATGGTACAAAGGGGTGTACAGACTTGTCATTACTGTCCTAAAAAGGGCTCCCCAGATTTGAGGAAAAATTATTTTTTATTGACATAGTTTTTTAAAGAAGAGCTACACAGGAGCTCTAGGGAATTAAAGAATTTGTCCCTCTTAGACAGTAAAATGCAAAGAATGAGGGATTTGGATGCACGGGCTTTTTCTGGCTGCTATGAGATAGGAGGCTTGGGACTGAGGGGATTACCTGGGAACTCTTCCATGTGAACACAGCACACACCTACCCCTGGAATTGCTTCCTGCAGATCCTGCACACTCAGTGTTGCCCTGCTTGGTGAAGCCATGGAAAACCTTCACCAGCTCCAGCTCCTGCGCAGTGAAGCCCTGAGAGACCCGATACACCTGTTTTTCACCGTGCCCCAGGTGCCTGTTCCAGCCCACACAGTCCCACTGAGCTCACCCCAAACCCTGGGCAGTGCCTGCTGGGGCACTCCCAGTGCCAGGAAATGCAGAGCTCCTCTGCCAAGTCCCCAGGGCTGCTGCAGGGCCATAAGGACCTGCCCCAGCATGGGCTGCACCCCCAGGGTCTCTGACACCCCAGCCACTGTGAGCCTGCCCCTCTGAGTGCCCCGGTTCATTTCCTCCCATTCCTTGTACCCTGGGAGCTGGCCAGGACACAGATCCTGCAGCACTCTGGAATCCTATTCCACATTTAACAGGAAATCTTGCTGGGGTGTAAAAGGAAGCTCTCAAAAACTGCTTGTCTGCTAAAAATGCAACACCTTCTTTCTGTGAACAACTTATTTGTGTCTACAGAGGCACATCCCATGTGTCAAGGGCTGCCCTAGGTGGTAATCCAGCATTTCCTGAGCTCTCCTCAACAAATTATTCCTCTTACCTTAGAACTAAAAAAGCTTTCTAAAAATTAAAATTTTAGATTTCATGACAAATTTTTAAGAATCGGACATCACAAACCTTGAATTATTGACAAAATTCTACAAACCCCCAACTTTCTATTGAAATAGAAAAAAAAAAAAACACTGAAAATTTTGTTTGGGAAACAACAGTTCTTCCCCTATGCTCTTGTAAACACACTGGTTTAAGAATAGACATGAGCCATGATCTTGGGTGTTCTTTGCAGTCACTGCTCCTGATCCCATGTGCATTAACTGAAGGCTGATTAGAAAATGAGCAGAGACATCCCCAAAACAATGTATCTCTCTTTTATACACATTAAGTGGTGTAACTCTAGATACAAGTTTCCTAACCTCCAATGCTATCAGGTAAAACCAGTGAAAATATATATTGTGGTGTTTTCACTCATTCTAGAGTTATCCAAGAAGAAAACTGTGTGCTTTTTTTAAAGAGACAACACCTCTCCTGCTTCCATGTCAGCACACTTACACAAAGATTACTTACTGGGATAGAAGAAAGTTTGTGGGAAATATAATGAAAATTCTGTATTTTGTGAAAGCAGCTGAACTGTAAAGACTCACTAAAATGAACAGAAATAAACTAAACCCAAATAAAATAATTAAAATACAATCTATTTCCAGCATTGGTATAATGTTTATTGTCCGTGTTTATGCTTATCTGTGGTCTGATAGTGGCAGGAATTGAAAATACATGTCAGCAGTGAGGTACACTGGAATGTCAGCAGCTTTTGAACTCAAACATGCAGAATCCTCCACAGGAACACACATAAATGCTAAATTGATTCAATTATCCTCCACCTACATGCAGTGAGTCATCAGATCAAATATTAAGAAAATGCTTTTAGTTTAAAAATCCCCACAACCTCTGTGCAGGGCCAGCATGGCCCTTGCAGGAGCTGCATCTGCTCCACAAGAGGGCAACCACATTCCACTGTAAAATGGACAAATACTCCTGTACAACTGAGAAGTCACCATTCAGTTTAGGCCAAAGCCAGAGCATGTTCCCACCCTGGTGTGGCTGGGAAGAGCTATCCATGCACTGATGTCCATTGCTGTCCCTCCAGCGTGTCTGTCACACACTGCAATGTCCCTTGGGTTGTGCTGGCAAGTTCAGTACATCCATGGTTCAGTACATCCATTCCCTGGTCAGGGTCACCCCTGAGGGCCATTGCTAACTCCACTCTGGCACTGTCAGGAATCTGCAACACACACACCTTGTCTTCTTTGCAAAAATCCTTGAATAAGTGACAGTGAAAGCACCTGAAAAAACCTGTCTGAGGTGACAGAACATGCCTGTACTCCTATGCATATGAGAGACACTGGAACCCAACACCTTTTGTCCAGGAGCGGTGCGCTGCAGCAGCACAGCTGATTTAGAATGTTCCCCCTTCACTGTCACAGCTAAAGCGGGGATGAATTTGCTGGTACTGTACAAAATGAAGCTGTACAAGCCCTCACCACAGAGCTCACACAGACATCACGGTCCTATTAATACACTCAAGTCAGACACAGCCCCTTCTGCCATCACTGTAAAATAAACAGTTCTGCACCCTCCAGGTACAGCCTGGCAAGAACACTGCATCTGCAGGGCAGGGACTGACAGCTTCCTTGAAAGAAAAGTGCAAAACAAAACAACAAAGAAAGGAACAAACCTCCAAAACCTGAAAACTTTCACTGAAGAGGCTGATCAGAGTGTGTGTAACTTGGAAAATCAGAATTTTTCAATAAGCAAACTTTAATTACTTGCTTTTTCACACTTCCTCTACAATGTTCCAAAATTTTTTTTTTAAAAAATCAGGTTTTTTCTTAGTTAAAAACTAACTTTGATCTGTAGTATTTATAATGTCTCCTGTGGTTAGTTCCAGTTCTGAATACGCTGTTTGTTGATGCAAGT
This sequence comes from Dasyornis broadbenti, assembly GCA_013397935.1. Taxonomy (NCBI): domain Eukaryota; kingdom Metazoa; phylum Chordata; class Aves; order Passeriformes; family Dasyornithidae; genus Dasyornis; species Dasyornis broadbenti. The sequence goes on along the minus strand of VZRN01003151.1, from coordinate 1,380,370 downwards.
AGAGAGAATCAGAGCAGCACAGTACTTACTGTTCTGGGCTGGGAACTGAGGTCCTCCGGCCCTCCACTCCAATATTGCTCTTGGGCCTCTTAACAACATGAGGTCTTGGGGGGCGAACCTGTGACATGCACAGAGACATCTCATCAAACATTTCCCCTGATCGAGCAGCAGACACAGATAATAGATATGGAGAACCACCAGTATCCTACAGGGATCTTCCATTGGGCGTTGCTTTGTCGTTTGTGGCAAAACAATGTTAAAAATGACTGTGGATACATCAGTGAAACTAAAGTATGAATATAAACCACATGGACCCATGACTTGCAAATGCGACATATATGCGTATCACTAACTGTTTGCTATTAGCAAATTTGTTGCTCTGTCCTGTTTGGTACAGGCTGGATTTTGGAAAAGCGATTCCCTAAACACGAGCTTACCCCCCAGTGGAGAGGGTAAAGTGGGAATGCCTGTGCGTTCTGGACATTGCACTGGGCAGTGGGGCTCAGCTCTGACACCATGATCCCTCTGGCCGCTTGCTCCTAGGAACCCAACTTCTCACGTGAGGACTTCTGTGTAAAGGAAAACTGGAAAATGCGTGCTTAGGATAAATGTTTTAACATGGAAAACTCAGCTCATTCTTCATTAAAAATTTGCTTCCTTCCAGCAGTTGAACACAAACCCTTGCCAGCCATATTGTCATTTTCACTCCTGGTATTACGCTAATCTTTTGTTGTCTATAATAAAATTCAGAGCTTTTCTATGGAAGATGATGTTGCTTCCAATCCAGTCTCAAATACAGATCCATCACCTTCCAATGTACAGAAAGGCAGCCTGATTTCTGACCAGGGTCTCCACAAGCAAACCAGCCTCATTTCAAGCAAAGGAATAAGCACTTGTGCTCAAGGTCTGTTCATGCGCCAGCCTACACTGGTGAGTAATCCTGTGCTGAACTTATCCCTGTGAGTCAAATGTGGGAATTTGCAGCATCAGGGGCAGGCTGTACAAACCAGCCTCACGTGTTTTGTTAAGAAAGTACAACTCTACCTGAAACAGGGTCAGATCGGTTGGCTCAGCTCAGTGCTAATTTCAACAGAAATCCCCAAACACTCAAATAAAGTTGGGAATACAATCCAGCTCCTGACCTCCCAGAGCTTGTGCTCCCTCAAGAGGCACAACAGAACGGAGCTGTTCAGGGCCTATAGCCTGAGTGCTCTGGGATGACTAAGGAAGTTTTTTTAAAACATTATTTATTGGGGAAAGGGGGCTATCTAGCTTTGTTTTGGTTTTGTTTTGTCTTTTAATTTTTATTTTCCCAGGCACATAAACCTCAAATTTTCCTGCCAGGAGAAAGCCACCAAATTGTGTGTAGTGCTTCGGCCCTACACACCAGAATGCAGAAAATAGTAGCAGCATTATTGCATTGAATTTTCATTTCAAAGGAAATGGTGCACAGCAGATATGATGAAGAAATTCAGAGCTGTATTGCCACTATTTCTTAGGAAAAAGGGCTTATGAAAAGGTCAGATGTTAAGGTCTTGGAGATCAGTCCCCACACAAGGCTGCTCCTCTCTACAATAAAGACAGCTTAAGAATGTGAATTTATGGCAGGAATGGAAGGATTAAGTTTGTGGCAACTTCAACTGAACTTGCAACGTGGTGAAACATGGGGAAAAGAACAACAGAGCTAATTAGAGAAGCTGAGCTGTCAGAGCACGGCAGAATGGCTCGGTGCCAACAAACAAAAGGAATGGGCTGGCAATCAGCAGGATCGATGAAGAATACTGCTTCATTAGGGCTGATAAAACAGGGAGAGAGCGCCGAGAGGAGTGCGGGAGAGGGGGGGACAGGCAGGAGGAACGGGGGAGAGGAGAACGCAAAGGAGAAAGGGAAAGAGAGGAAGAAAGCAAGCTGCTTAATTAAATGGGAGATGGGAGCTGATGTGTAAAGCTGGCCTGTCAGCGTGCTGGGAACACTTTCACCTTTCGGGTGGGTGTGCTGCTGAGGAGGGGGAGACATGAGAGTTTGGGATGGCTCCGGGGCCCCCCAGCCCAGCGCTGTGCGGGGTGACAAAGCTAAGTGGGATTTAGAGCATCGTTCACGGGGAACTGCAGGGAAAAGCCAGGAATCAAGTCAATTCCTTGCTGAATTTTGAGTCTCACATAGCCAAAGAGGGAAGGTTAAATGCTTATCAAATGCAAAAGTATCAAAGAAATCCAATTATGTGCGCACACAGCCAAAAGAAAAAAGGTAAACTTCCAGGACAGAATGGCTGAATGTGCTTATTACTGTCCCTATCAACTTTATGCATAATTATTATATTTTAACTTTTTCTAATTGAATAAAGTTTCCAAACAGCCACTATTAATCCAAACAGATCTCCATTAATTAGAAGCAACAACCCTCTCTCTTTCATAATACCACCACCACTCATTTCCAAAGCAGCAGAATGCAAAGAACATCTCTGTTCTGCTTCCTTAACCTTTCTTTGGTCTGTGTTTTTGGCTTTATAATTAGCAATTACTCATATTGCAAGCACTAGTGCCCATGGATTCCTCCTTGCAGCACGAAGTATTTCTCAGGAATTCTGGTATTATGTGGCCCTGCTGGAAGAGTAGAGGGACCTGGTTTCCTCCTTCAGTGCTTGTGTACAAGGCCAGGATAAATCATTTGCTGATACCCACCTCTGTAAGAGCTGCCAAGCCTGAGAGGGAAAAAGCAGCCTGCACAAAGTATTATTTAAACATACAGAAATGTGTTGCAACTATTAAAAGCCAAATAACAGTTCTGAACAACAACAAATTTATGCATATTTGGTACAAGCATATTTTTGGGATTGATTATAATAATTTACATTTATCTTGAATTTCCTCTTGATGAATGAAGCCTTTCTGTTCCACTTACTGACACAGCCAGAGGAATGCAACAGGCGCTTTCATTATTACATTTCCAACCTTTTATCAATCACATTGGGAGCAAAGACAGTTGAACCAACCATGTCACAGTGTATTAATACACTACAGCTGGGAGATTAAACAGTCTTAACAAGACCTCCACATAATAAATGACTCCATTTGAACAATATAGTTCAGCAACTTTGGTATAGAGGAATCACGACATGCCCCCTTACACCTGCCAAATGTGGAACACGAAGGCATGGAAGCACTACAGGAATCCCACAGCACATGGGAAGTCTGATCCTAGTGAAACACATTTGGGAGGGTCTCCCATGCCCATTGCATTTAAGAGAACACACATAATCATAGTCAATGCTACTTTTCAAACGCAGAAAACAGAACTCTTCAGGGGAAAAATCCATATAAATGACTCTGTTAAGATAAACACCCAGAGTTAAAAAGAGGTAGGAGAAAAAACACATGCCATTGAAATGTCACACAGGAACATGCACCAGAGATCGAAAGTTAAAACACACATCCAGTTGCACTTGTTAACCAGTTACCTGCTCATCCAAAATAAATTTTAACAAGTTTTAGCAAGATTAGATTTGAAAACTTGCATCTCTCTCTTTCTTATGCATGTATGTGTACGGATAAGGAAGCAAGAAGTAAGATGATTTGGGGGGAACTATACTCATAAAGCTGAAGTCCTGAACACAAATAAATATCTTCCAAGGTTATGGCAAAACCCACTACCCCTCCTAAACTGATACTTCTTGCCTGTGTTTCTAATGAAAAAAAAAAAATCTGGTGCAGACCCAGCAGAGTCTCCAGCTTTAATGCAATCCTGCACAGTCCATAGTTAAAAACTATCCTACAGTGAGAACTGCTGAGATGAGGTATCCCTACCTAACCACAGTACAGGTACTGCACTGCAATAATTTCTGTGCAGTGCTTCCATGGAAGAGAACCTTCCTCTGGCCAGCCTGCTGTGCCTTCATTTTACACCATGGAATTACCCAGTCAGTGTCATCCAGAACATGATGTCAATGTTCTGCCATCAAAGACTGACCTTGCTTTCCTCAAGTCTATTCACACATCTGTTCCATGGAGAATTAAGCATCCCAAATTAATTTAAAGCATAACTTGCAGAGAATAAATATTTTCTCTTCAGACTTCTGCTTCCTTTCATATTTGAGTTCAGTGCAAGTCTTCAAAAGCTCACTGGCTAAAAACCTCTGCCAGCCAGTCTAGCAGGGCTTTGTATGTAAGAGATCACCGCAAAAGTCAAACCAGATGTGGCCAGAGCAGCCCCAGTTACCTGCAGAGCTGCCCGAGAGCTGCAGGGCTCGCCAGAGAAAAGCAGAACAACCGTGGGTCCCAGGGCTGTGCCGCAGCAGAGAGAAGGCAGTTTAGGAGCGTAATTCACACATGGCTTTTGTGCAGACTTTCCAAACTACCAGGGTTTAGTAATGCTACGAAGAGCGGAACTCAGGCAGTGTTAGGCTGTGCCAGTGAAACAATCCCCAGCTACTCACGGGCCTGGAGGAGCGCTGGATCTTTGGGGGCGGCGGCCGCGGCGGGCGGACTCTGTGCTGCTGCAGCAAAGTGGAGACTGAATTAAAGTCACCTGCATAGAAACAACTCTGATGTCCTGGCAAAAGCACCATCAGCATGTGACAGCACGTGATTTACCTTCATACTCACCTCACAAAATGCCATTTTTCTTATTTGTTCAAACCAGTGACAAATCTCATGACCTATGACGTGCCCTGGCAGCACAGGTACCTGGGTCTGCCTGGGCTGAACACAGCTCCTGGCACACCAAAGGCAGCAGGGGCAGCACTCCACACCAGACAGCCAAAATTCACTGACACAACAAAGATGTTCAAGGTGGATTCTTGGACCTCGAGATCCAAGTGTTCTAGACTACATTTATACAAATGGAAACCAGGATACACAAAAACACTTTTACCACAATCTAGACTGAGTTTAGTGCTTGTGAAAACTTATGGAGAAGGTCTCAAACCAGACATTTAAGAGCATGGAAAAAACCCTGATTCAGTTAAACTTTTCATGCACTTAAAGGTGAGCTCATGTTCAGATCCTGTCCTGGATTTCACTCCTAACTGACCAACAATTACAAGTCAGACATTAAAGCATCACAATGGCCTAAAACTCAAAACTACTTGAGTAAGTATCATTTTAGTTCCATGTAAGTGAAAACGAACATACCACAAATACTCTCTATATTTATATTACAATAAACTACTCCTTTGCAGGAGCCAATACTTTCATATCCTTATCCTGTCACTAGGTTATTTTTTCCAGCTGAGATGTAGATATCACATATGATTAAGCTTTCATCTCTCATAAAAAAATAATTCTATGTGTTTCCACAATAAAGACACAGAAATGCTGCTTTGGGAAAAGATTAAAGGTGTAGAAACTTTTTTGTCTCTTCGACTTCCAAACAGGCATTGTGTTAACTCTCAGAACTGTGACCTCAGTGCTTGTAACAACACAAGCAAATTCAAATTCGGATTCAAATTTCTGTTATCCACTGCAGTGCTACCAGCAATGGAGCTTGTTGTGAGGTTTGTACTGCACCACATCCTGCGGTGCTGAGCCCCAGGGAAATCCAAGAGTAGCGTGAGACAGAACTCCCTATTGCAGCAGTGCTCTCTCCACTGAGCAGGGACAAGCATGGCTTAAAGCAGGGCTGTGAAGGACAGGCAGGCCCAGGCCCAGGGTGGAAAGTAGTGACCCACAGGGAACAGGAACTTTACCAGAGCTGTGCTTTCCATGTTGGTGCTCCTGTCCGTCACCACAGTGGGAAAAGCAAGTACATTCAAACCCTAAGCAGACCGTGTTTACTGGAAGAGCCACTGATTTGAAGTTAATTTGTTAATGCAGCAAAACACATTGTTTCTAAAAGGTCAGCAGGTGAAGCTGTGTTGGAATATCAACTTAATTACCTGGGCTGTAGGGATGAATGGGCACGAACCAGCACATGGCTACGGTGCTAAAAGCTGCTAAATTGCTATTGCAGGTACAGTCCTAAATCTATGTACTGTGGCTTTTTCTGTGAAGAGGAGAAATGTCTAAATAAGCACTTTCTCACCAATAGCTGTTTACCAGCGTACCTTTTTCCTCTGGATATTTGCTAATTGTCTTGTTCTAAATACTTCTGAAGCAACAAGACAGAAAATTTGCAGAAAGCCAATTTTATAACTGCAGATCTGGCTCTGCTTTACTAATTATCAGACAAGTGACTTTAAGCTATGAGATGGTGGAGCAAGAAAAATCTTACATTCAGTTTTACACTATCAAAATACTATTTAAAAATTATAGATCCCACATCTCATAAAGGAGCTATCATATACCCAAGGAACTTTCACAATACAGCTATTCAGGGTTTTATACTAGAGAAAACATTACAAAAAGATCAGGTTTTGGTCTGTGAGGTAACAGCTCATGAGCAGAATTATTATCTCAAACTAACTGTAGATGTCTTTGAGTTTTTTTTAAGTGGTGTTCAAAACAGAGCCTTGTGAGTAAATTAGAGGTGCTAGTTCATGTGCAGGAACAAGTGCACCAGAATGAAATGCATAAAGGAAACACAGCCAATTGAAAACTGTTTTTTCAGGATATGGAGAAAGCAGTGTGTCTCTCAATTTGCAGTGAGGATGTTTCCAATAATTCCAAAGCAAAGCTTTTCTACATTAATATCTTATTTCCTTCAGAACTTGAGGACTGGTTTGAAAGCTGCTACTATACCTTAAAGCCAATAAGCCAGGGGAAAGAGGTGCCCTGTGCTGAATGAACCCAGGTTCACACACACCAGGCTGCAAGAGACCTGAAGTGCTGATTTTGGGGGAACATGCTGGACCTCAACTGAACACTCAATTAAAAAAAAAGGGAGAAAATAACAACACTGAAAAATGTCTGGTACCTAAAAAGATTCAGTAGAGAAAGCAGATGGAATCTACGAGGCAGCTGTTTTATTATCCATCCAGATCCCTGCACAGCACACTCTGCTTTTTACATGCTCCCATATGTACAGCTCACAAACTGGGATGACAGGAACAGTGTATGCTTTACAGCATATATTTTTAATTTACACTCTGAAATACTTCAACAGAAATCTGCTGGGTCCTGTGATAAAAATAATCTCCATGTTTTAAGGGATGCCTCATTCTTCAAGCCACATTTGTAGATTGGGAAGGTAGAACAAGTCTGGCAAAAATGCAGCAATGCCTAAAGCCAAAATCCCAAAACCACAGGAACATCACTGTGGATTATTACTGTTGATAACTGATGCTACTGTAAAAACATGTACCTTAAATAATAAACTCCTGGACTGTAGAACTGAATGGTATCTTACTTCTTTTGTCTGCAATTGCAGAAAAAAAGGGAAGAATTTTGAGAATGACACAGATATATTCTTCTGTGTGCGTTCAGGAGCCTTAAACAGGCCATGCCCAAAGTAGCATGTGTTGTTTTGTGATGCAGATGGGAGAAATATGATGGTATCTGTGGTTAAAGACCTGTCAAGACTTCTGATCACTCCCCAGCTCCAGTGACAGCAAAGTCCCTGTCCTATGCAAACCAGCAGTAAAACCCACAGAAAGTGGTATCAGTAAAATCTGATACTGTGACCACTTAGTTCTCCTCTCTCACTTTCTGTCTGCTGAGCAGCTGAACATCAACCCTGACCTCCTCCCATCTAAACGTGCACTCAGTTCTTCTAAAAATATGCAAGCCACCCCTTAACCATTGAACTGATATTATCTGACACTCTGCAGTTTGAGGACTCCTGACATTTTCCAAAGGAGAGGCCTGCCGACAATCTCTTATTTACCTGGCACAGAGCCAGGTGCTGCAGACCAGGCTGAAAGCCTTTGCACACTGAGCTATATGCAGCAGGTACCTCTTCCCACAGGAAACAGGTGCCTATAGAACACAAAACATTTAATTCAATTTAGAGTCCTTCTAGTTCAAAGAAGCTTCACATGTGTTGTTTCCATTTTGTTCCCGTGTAGCAAGGCCCTGGATAATGAAGGATCCTGATGCAGACAGTAACTACAGAAGGCAGAAGCAGGCCAGGGTTCTGCTGCTCCCCTTTCCACTTGCTCTGCTCTGGTCCTGCAGAGCTTTGCCATCCCTGCTCCTCTCTGGGCCTTCCTTGGCAATTTGTTCCAGCACTCAGCACTGTTTGGGCGAGAGATTAATTTGTCACGATTCACTACTCTAAATACACCACTCCCCATCCCCTCCAAGTTTTTGTTCTGAGAAGGGTTCAGAGAAAAACCACAGAAATTTCTACTCAGAGAATGGACTTTGAGCCCGTTTCTTTGAGATACTCACTGTGACACAGAAAACCGCAGCCCCTTTTACCTGCTCTCCTTGTCCCCTCAGGCAATCACTGGTGACTTTGTATAATTTCTTGCTACTTCTTTGATATTTTGGCACCACTTTGCACTTAACTTTTTTTGCACCAGACTTTTTTCTGGGCCCTCCAGTAACAGCTGAATCCTGCATTGACAATATCCATGCCTCAATCCTAGATGGGTAACTCAGTGAACACATAGGAATGCTTCCGGTACTAAGCCAGGAAGGAACTCATCCAATGGACTTTCCATTGCGCAATGGGCCTTACCCTGAAGCAGCACAACCTTCATTTGTCCAGAAGGAGAATAAAACCCCAGCTCTCTGTGATGTTGCTGCATAATGACAGGACCAGGAAGAAAAACTCCCTTAACTCATCAAAGCAGGCCCTGTCTGGATTATGGCAAACCAGCAAGGAGGGCTTTAGTACAACTATTCACAGAGGTAAAACAGGGAAGGGGTGAAAGAGAATCTCACTGAGATGATGTTCATGTTTCCAGAGGACTTCTACCAAAATGAAGTTCATTTTGCTGTGGTTTGTTTTCATTCTGTCTGTTTCTCAACATACATGGATGTAGAGACATGTTGCAAAAAATCCCAGACCCCAGGAATACATTTATCCCCATGAGTTAAAGCCTATCCATCTACTACCTCAGCAGTGTTTAAAATCACAGCTAATAGGTTAACAACTGTTTTTCTTCTGCTTCAGATGAAGAATATCAGAAAGCTGGGGGAATATTCGGCTTCCCAATTTGTACTGACTGCTCACTGCTACCTGCAATGTCTGTTTGACAGGACTGACATTTTGTACCGCTGTGAGATGGGAGAACGTGTGACATTTTTATTCATGGTGGCGTACGCCCTTGTAATGATCAGCCCTGGTCGATGTGCTTACTGCAGCAGCCCCGAGCCCTCGGAGAACAAACACGAGCCCAAGGTGCCAGCAGTTTGGCTGCCTTATTAAACACCACCAGGATTCTAACGAAGAGCAACTGCTGGAAAATCTCACTGTCAAATCCTCAAGGACATTGTCAACATGGAACTAACTACATATATTTTTCATTTAAAATACTAGAAAATCCAGCAGTGCAATATTAAATTTAAAGAAAAAAGCCACACTGGTTTGTGTGTGTTTCCTTTTTTAACTGGTCATTTTGCCAGCTTTACGTTGGCTTTCTGTGGTCCTGATGCTGGAATTCAAATCAAAGACATCATGTAACCCACATGATTTAAAATGCTGGAAAATGGACATATCCCTTTATTATCTCTTAACAGCTATTCCTCTCTAGCAAGTGGAATACTTGCACAGGAAAAAAAAAAAGAAAAAGAAAAAGGAAACTGTCTCTCATTTATGGAGTTCTATAAACAGCAATGACTGACTCTCTGCTTCATCACTCACTGAGCCAGGCTGCATAATTGGGTGGACACTCTCCCCCACACACCCACAGAAGGACATGGACCCTCTATCTGCAGCTAGGCACTCAGAGCTGTGTTACTTGGTATTCATCAGCCCAGCTCTGAAGGGCAAATCCAAAAATGCCTGGCCAAACAAACAGCCACAGTGGGGTCAGTACTTAGAAGAATCATGTTTCACACACTCTTTTCCTTTAATCTCCTGGTTTAATCCAGTGGCCCAGAGGTCAATTCAGACAGTTTTGGCCTAACTGCACATATCAACTTCATAAGTAATACATAAGAAGCTTCTGGATGCTGATCTACATTGAGAGAGAAGCAAGTCATCCATAAGACACTGCGAGCTCTCCTCAAGTTGTCAATCTAGGTGATTTGGTTAGCCTTGCATGTACTGATGTATTTATTTTCTATGTATGCATTATTTATAAAGCACAACTCTCCTTCCACATGCCAGCAGTGATGGACCAAGATCCTCTCTACAAGATATTTATGGGTTCCTCAGCAGAACAGGACTAACAAGGAGACTCTGCAGACATGTTACAGCTGCTATCGCTTGTCATAAGCCCTGGGAGGTCGGCTCTGCCAGCGTTCCCTTCACACATCCAGGCATTGCAGCACCTGACACCATGTACCCAGGGCAGGACAGTGATTCCTAACACCCCTGTGTAAGGAGTGCTTGAAATACCGAGACAGCTGGAAAACACTAAAAGCAATAGCCTGGAATGTGCTTTTTCATGGTTGAACACATCTGCTGGATACAGGCTGCAGCCACAATCTCACTGCAAAGCACGACTTCCTGCATGGCACCAGGCCCACGGGGACTCCATTGCTGTAGAGGCTGAAGAGAACTCGGCTGTAGCTGCTCCCTGGGGAGCAGATGCAGGAGGGGCAGAGATCCTAAGCATGCTCTGCAGGTGCTGCTCACACTTGTCCCAGATTGACACACATGGCCAGTGCAGGCCTCCCCTAACTCCCACCCTATGGATTGCCATCTCTGCGAATCCTGCACACCACTAAGCAGAATTTCAATCCAATGCATCACTGTCTTGTCCGCTGACATTGGTTTTACTCCTCTGACTAAGAACACTATCCCTCGAGAACCCAATGCGACATTTTGAGAGGTCTCAAGTAGACATTAGATGGACAAGTACTTCTGGGCCAAGACATGTCCTTCTTGCAAGGTGACTTTTACTTAGCAACACTGAATTCCTTCCTGAAAGGAACAGGCAAAGAAAGGAGTGAGAAAAAATGAGGGCAGAAGATATGTTGTCTGAAGACAAAATAATTTTGAAGAACTTACACTTTTGCTAAATCCATAAAGAATCAAATAGAGAGAGGGAGGCAACCCCATGTGGCTCCAGAGAAAGGAAATGGGAACCCACATTGCTCATCTGTGGGTAAGAGTGGAAGGGAGGCTCATTTTCTTAATGAAGGTCCTGCTATTGTCCGAGCAGCTCAGAGTGGCCAGAAGAGGAGCTGGCTCTGCAACCAGAGCATACAGTTGCATGAATATTAGCAAGTGAACTTGTTTTCCCCTTTCCCCTTTGGTTTCTACCTCAGCGCCACACAATGCCTGCTGTGATCCAGGGGAATCTGCTATTGTTCTGATGCACCTGGGTGTGAAGGGAGTCACAGGGTCTGGCAAAGGAGCCTTCCTCCCTTCCCTACTTCATCCCTTTTACCCTGGAGATAATCCCTCCTCTGCTGCCTCTGGCCTCAGCGATCCAGCTCTGCATTCCTGGAATGTAGCTGGCTGGTGTTCCCCCATCTTCCCCCTGACCTCTTAATGCCATTTAATCTCCTGGAAGAAGAGCACTGCCCTACAAAGCAGAGTTGTTAGTTCTGTGTGTCCAAGTGCAAACTGTGAATAGGAAAAATAAATACATTCATTTACAGCGAAAGGGCTCAAGACAGCAAATAAGATGGCAATTTCCATGCTGTAGCCTGCAAAAGTTTAACAGCAGTCAGAATGAGCTGGAGGGAGAACCCAGAGAAGCCTTTCCACAGTCAGACAAGCTGCTTCAGACATTAGTGCATTTTCCGTTTGTTTCACAGGTATTTGCATTAGTCCCCAGAGCACTGATTCTCTGTAGTTCACATCAAGAGTGGAACATGATTGAATCCCTCCACTAAAGATATACTTGGAAGGGTCTTTTGTATTTTCTTAAGCTTTACACCTTTTGGTACATAAATGGAATGAAATATCCTGTTTGCTGGTAAATAAAAGCAAGCCACAGAAAACATAAACCCAGCTAAGCTGACAAAAGAAATTCTAATTATAACAGACACAATTAGAGAGATGTACAGAACTGCCAGGATCACTTGCTTCTAATGAAATGATCCCTTTCCCAACAAATTATGTTTCTGGCAGCTTATCATTTGCTGGTTTAATTTTACTGACTCAGTGGTGCTACTGACTGTGAGAAAGCTCCTAAGAAAGAACATTCCTAAGTGTAGGTTTGTTTTTAAAGCCCTTGGTCTCATCCTGCGTGCTCACACCACCCCTCCCAGACTGGTGGGAAGACTGGGCACAGGTACCAATGCAGTATGAACACTGTGGGTCCTGCCAAAGTAGCCCCAAGAGCTGCTTATTTGGAAAAGGAACCTGTTCAAAACACCGCGACACTGTGTAGTGTTTATTCTCCAAACAGCTCAAAGATAACAGACACGCGTGTTCTACCTAAGAAGCACAAGTGCAGGCACGGAAAGAAGAGCTCCAAACCCCCAAGTCACACATCGCCTGCATTACAGTCCCACTCTGCCCTGGTCAGGGGTTACTGGGATCCCAGTGCCTGCCCTGCCTGCCATCCTGGGAAGGATCCTGAGGACAGCTCTGGCAGTGGAATATGCACCATGTATTCTGATGCTTTAAGGTCAGGTTTGGTCAGGTTTTAAAACCCAGAAGAAAGTAAGTAATAGGACACTTATAAAATCATTAAGGTTGAAAAAGACTGGTAAAATCAAGTCCAATCATCAGCCCAGCACGACAAAAGATGTTCTCTGTAGCACTGGATTTCTCATAATAATTAACCTTACTCTTGCCCAAAACACAGAGCACTACTCAGTACTACAAACCTCTTACTTGAACCTTGGCCTTGGCTTGAGAATTGTTCCCTCTTCTCCCCACTCATTAAACCCTGAGTCGCCTGTATGCTCCTGCTACTTGTTGAGTGCAGTTGCATTGTCCCGGGGCCCGTGGTGATAGTTCCTGGTTTTGGTTGATCCAGGGATCAATAGGAAAGGTACACCTGGGTAAAGCATGCAAAGTCCCACCCAGGAAAAGCAGTGGTCCCACCCTCCCATGGTGGTGTCTTACTAAGAACACTTGGTTTAGGTCTTTACTGCATCAGCCCAGGCTATTTGACTAAAACCTTTCTTTTCACCATCAAGGAGAGCTTTCCCACAATGTTTAAGTATTACAGAAAGCATCACTGAAACAATTCCATAATAAACAAAGCTCTCCAAAGATGCCCAGTTACCACTCACCAAGATGAGCCAGGACATACAGAATCTCCCCCAGTCAGATAATTACTGCCAAATTTTGGTGAACCATCAGCTGAGGGGCTCTGCTTTCACAGGCATTTCAAGATATTTTACTGATATTTTTGTAGCCTAACAACTGCAGATACACAATTGTGTTTGGAAAGCTAGCAACTCCCTCACTCTAGGGTGAGAGATAATGAGTTAAAATTAAAGGTTGCTGCTGGCGCGCTAGCCCATCCCCCTTTAGCTAATCTGTCATGTAATGAAGAGAAGCACCCAGCACAGGACAGCTCGCTGCCGGCTCACTTACAGCGAGCTGATTAAGAATGTTCAACCAACAGCAGACTGCAGACCTTTCCGACGAAAATAAATAGACTGTATGCAAATGTGTTTGTCACTTTGACAGCACGTCTCAATTAGAGCCCGCGCGGCGGCTGCCGGGCTCTCGCTGCAGCGCTGGGCCGGGCTCTCTGCATCGCCGAGCGCCCCGAGCGCGGGCCCTGACCCCAGCCGCACGCCTGCATTTTAAACCTCTCCGCCAGCACCGCACAATACTGCGCTTCGAGAGAGCCCCTGACAAGGAGAAAAAAGTCTCTTTCATCCTCTTCAGTTTATGAGAGCTGTGAATGCACAAACAGCCCTGATTTCAGAGTTCTTGTGCCTTTTTAATTGTTGCCACCTTCTGTATTCTAGACAGAGTTAAAAATGACACTAAAATCTCTGCCTTTAATCACGAGTTAGAAGCCATCTCCCATTTAAACAGTAAATGTTGCTGCTTTTTTCCTTCCCAAAGCCTTAATCTATATTTCATAAACCTGAACATCTTTCCTTTTGAATGAAAGTATGATTTCATTTTTGTTTTGGCATTGGGCTATCAGGAAAAGCAGACCTGTGCCAGGACGAAGGCTGTGAGCCAGAGAGCCCTACGACTGCTAAGTCAGATCAGTTTTTGGAAACCAACATTTGTAAAGTAATGACAGCAACAAACATTTAGCCAGCGAGCCTCTCCCCACAGCCAGGGGTCAGGAAAACTGATGCGTTTTTCTTTTGCCACAGAGAAAGTGATCATTAAAAAAATTTGAAAGTGACTGTTAAAAAGCCTCATGAATTTAAATTTGCATGTACCACTCAAATATCTATTTCATTAATCTACCATAGTGTTTGAACCATCCATCGTTCACAAAAATCTAAAGGAAAAACTGAATTTAACTTGTAATATTATCTGATTTCTGACTACTTCAAATGAAATGCAACATGTCCCTGCTGGAGCTAGATGGCTGCATTCCTCCAGTAGCCCCAATTCTTCTGAACTGTATTGGCACAGAAAGGGAAAAATAAATCTCTACTGCAAATACTTAATTGGAAGAGAATCTGATTTTTAAAAAGTCTTCAAGAACTTACACTTAGCACAGTGGTGAAAGTTCTGAAAGAAATAAATCTAATTCTAAAATGATACAGACAACACTGCTCTGAGCATTGCTCAGACCTTGGGTAGCCCCATCTAACACCTGAACAGTCAGTGCAGCCACATCGACTGGTTTCTATTCAGAGACACTTCTCTAAAATTCTGGTTTGCTTCGCATTTTATGATGTTTTACAATTGCCTTAAAATTACACTTTGCTTCCTTAGAAGAAATCAGATATTCCCTCATGTTTTCTGATCAGAACAGTGTAAAGAATAGATACAGTGAAAGAAAAAAGAACTGTGAACACAAACAATGTTATTTTTTGAGTCAGGCTACACTTAATAGGGGAACTCTTGCAAACTGATAATAAATACTGGATGTTTTTTCATGAAAATCACAGAAACGACAACATTTTCTAAATAGCTAGCTGTTAAAACCTCCAAAATTCTCTGTTTTGCAGACAAATCAAAAGAAACATTACATGAATAACTAATGTGAACAGCTCAACTGTCAATACTGAATACAGAGTACACTAACAAGCTATTAATTGATTTTTCCATCTTAGTTCATTGCATTTAATTTTCAGAGAATGTTCAAATGCTTTAATAGTTGGATGTTCCATATTGACACTAATGATCTGGCTACATAACAGAGGACGTTTTAAATTCTACACCCTCAGTCCAGGGGACTGTAGCACCTTGCATGCTAAAACAGCCGCTAAATAGTTCATAAAATCGCTACAATAACTATGCCTCACTCCCCCATTCTTATGGTTATTTTCCATAGGAAAATAACTCATGGTTTATTTTCCTCAAAATCATCGTATGAACAAAAAAAAAAAAAAAAAAAAAAAAAAAAAAAAAAAAAAAAAAAAAAAAATCAATAAACTCCAGAAAAATCAGGTTTTGGAATCCCCTTTAAACAGATACAACAGAAATAAAATTAAAATAGCATAATTCAGTGACTAAAAATAATGAAATGTTTGGCATATTCATTACTGTGACTTTTCTCTGAATTATTTTTGCTGAGTGACGTGATTGAGAAAAACCTTACACTGAGACCTACCTGACCAAAATGTACTGTGATTGGTCTTCTGTCCTCTCTTAATTTAGGGTCCTTCTTCTCAACCAGTGGCGATGGTGCTGTCCTTGGCAGAGGCTCCTCCGGCACGGCCGAGCACCCATTCTCAGCAATGTCCTGTGTGGTAGGAAAAGGTGAATAGCATGACCAGGAACACTCCTGAGTGAGGGTAAGGTGCACAAAGCAGATACTAGAGGATAATGCTGACTAACAATTTGGATGTTAGGAGAAAAAGTACCAAAGTACAGAAAAGAAAACATCATTAGAATAGAACATTTTACCCATCAGAGCTTGTACACATTCCCTCTCTCCTCCCAGTACCAGTGGTGCAAACAGGACATTCAATCAAATGTCTGACTTAAACACACAAAAGCCAGGAAGTGTATGTGGAGAAAAAAAACAGCTCAGATTTTCTGTATTAGAAATGAATTCAGCAGAAGCCCAGGGACAGGGCATTCTGCTTATTGTAAACCTAAATAAACACAGTAATTCCATTTATGTACTGCACAGAATTATTCATAGCAGAACAATTACTGGTGGAAATGGCAAGGAGAGATGGAACTCAGAGCTCAGTTAGCTTTGCATTTCATCTTGGAGTCTGTGTGCACTGAATATGCCTCCAGGAGAAGGTCCAACACCAAGGGCTGCCTGGCAGAACACTTTTTGTTTGCTTTGACGTTAGTTCTCATCTCCAGAAGTGAAGTGACCCACCAGCCCAGGTTAGAGGACTTGGCAAGTGAAGGCACAGGGTGTGTAACAGGTTTTGAAAAAGACAAAGGCCTGCATACACCAGGAATCAGAGAAGGAGCACAGAGTTTGAAAGTGAGTTGAGAAAGAGTATGTAACACAGTGGGCCCCAAACCTTACATCTCTGCAACAATGCCAAGGAAATAATGCTGGGTAAATATGGAGAGAAGGCTGCACATGCTGGAACTCTGCAAGACTGACCTGAGGGTGGCTGCTGCCACCGGCAGGGCTTTGATTCCCTGACCTCTGACACGGCCCTGCGAGCCCCCAGCTCGCTCAGGTACAATAATGAGCCGTGTAAGCTGATGGCCAATTAGAAATGGTTCTTTTGGACACACACTGACCTAATGTGTTTAGGTCAAATGAAACAAAAAGCTGGATGGACTTTCTAAGAGGCTTTGTCTGCTCCACAGAGAAGCTGAGACCCCTCTTTAGATCCAGCTGGTAGAGCAGTGGTTCCCCAATATGGGCACAAGGATCGTGGGGAATTAACAACCTGTTAAGGTCAAACTAGAGAGAACTTTTTCTTCCCCCCCTGCCCTCCAGCTGCACAATGCCAGCTTGTCTTGAAAAAGTACAACAAAGTCCATCGAATTAGTAACAAAGAGCCCCAAAACAATGCAGTGACAAGAAATCCGAGTGTCTGTCACAAACTGCTACTGCAGCTCCAAACAGCACCGAGCCACCAAGGGATGTGCTCAGTTTGGGACTCACACAGCCTATGGCTGCACCATTTGCTGTAATGCCACTAAACACAAACTCTGTCTACATATTTGTGGGGGGGAGCCACCCTAAAGGTGCCTCCAGCTGCCAAAGGTCCAGCACACCCAAGGCCACTCAACCTGCACTGAGCACGGGATGCTCCCAGCCCAGCAGAGCCCCACCTGGAGCTGTGGCTCCAACCAAGGCAGCACACAGCTAGAAATCAATGGAAAGCAAAGCACCTTGCCAGGCAAATTCACCCCCAAATGGAAAAAGGACACAAAAGTTTGGACATGAGGGGAATGGGAGGAGATAAATGATAGATTAAGCCATTAAGCAAAATCCCCTCAGATGTGTAACGATCACTACAAATCCATGAGCTTTTATTGCTATAGATTGGCTCTACTTCTCTAATGATAAACTTGCATATCCTAATGCCTACTTCCACTGTGTCTGGTGCACACACTTCCAAAGAAACCACAAGATAGTTAAAAAACCCCTGCTTAATAAAATAAGAAAATTAAAATATTTTATTCCTCTCTATTCTTTCAACATCCACAAAAGTTTGTTTTCTGCCTTCAATGAAAACACATTTGAGTTAAAAAACACTGAAATCTGGTCTTAAATTTTGTAATGGACTGCAAACACTGGCTAGAGAGGAGCAAAACACATTCTGGATGTCTTGAACATTATAACAAGACCTGCACAAAGCTCTAAATGAGTTGTTTCCAGAATACCAGGCATAACTAGAGCCACACAGGGCTCTAGTAACTAAAATAATGTTGAATACATTAATGCCAAGTGCCCAACCATTTATATAAATTGTCTTAGCCAAAGCTTTCAGTAAGTCCCATTCTCCTGACTGAAAGTTGAGGACGGTACCATTCATATTCCTCCTTCTTCCTAATTCTATGCAGTTAAGCTTCAAATGAGCCACTAACGGAGGGACTTGACCACCACGGTCCATTTGTGAGATGGAAAAAGGCAGCTTTGCAAAAAAAAAAAAAAAAAAAGAAATGAAAAAGGAAAAAGAGAAATAAAAAGAAAAAAAAGAACTGTATCACATATAAAATAAAGCTACCAGACTGTATCTATTAACAATTATTTGCTCTCACTCATAAGAATCCTCTGAAACCTATTTCTGTTGCTTTGAAATACTGCACCACAAATGAACAAGGGATGGAAATGGAGCCCCATTCAATCTCCACTATCATATTAAAGAAGGACCTTACACACACCACAGTGACCTCTCAACAGGTCAATCCTACATTTCTCATTTGCAATTCAAACCCAAGACTGGAGCAGACCAAGGGCAAAATGGGCTCTTGATTATATTTAAGAGGTCACCATTGCTATGCAGAGTTGGAGGAAGCAGACCTCCAGCTTTATTGCATTTTTAAATTCTATCTTGTATAGAAGCTGCTCAGATTTGGCAGTGAAAACTGGAAAAGGGATGTTTATATTTGACTTTTCCTTACCAGGGCCCTGCATACTTTCTGTATTAATAATGGAAAATAGTATGTTAAAATGCAGTGGATAGTAAGTTCAGTTTAAAAATAACCTTAGGTTACTCTTAGAAGATGAAAGACTAGCATCCCAAATTTGGCAAAAAATAAGTATTTAATGATACCAGAATGTCAGACAGTTAACACTCACATGGGCTAGTGTGGAAACACAAAATAAATACAATGCTCTTACACAAAAATTGAGGGGGATGCATTAATAGATCTGTGCATAACAGACCCATAATGGAGCAGCACAGACATTTAGATTAAAAATGAGGGTTACTAAAATAATGATTGATATTTTTATCACTTTTAACAAAGCAATCCCTAATTTTAGAGTTATCTTCCTATATGCATTCACATGGAGAAAAGGATGGGATAGAAAAGGATAGAATTATAAAGGAAGGAGAGGTAGAGCAGTGTGTGTCAACTACTTAGAGGAATCTTTAAAGCTCTTGTGAAAGCCTATGTTGAACAATCATGTTTAAACATCTCACTTACAGAAACACCACATAATAAGGAAGGTGAAACAACACTGGACCATTTAGGTGTAAACGTTATGTGTGTTTTTTAAAGAGAAGCTTGCTGCTTGACAGACCAGAAGGACAATAAATAATAAATAATAATAAATAATAATAAATAATAAATATAAATAAATAATAATAAAACAAAGCAATGACTGAAGAGGCTTTTCTCAGCCTCGTATACAAATGTCACACAACAGCACACAATTCTATTATCATTTAAAATGCAGAAAAAAATCTGGTTATGTTACACAGCTCCAACTGCTTCAGAAACACACACAAGAAGGACAAACATTTTATTGTTTATGAAGGTTATGTCCAGAAATGAAACACATGGAATGACATAAAGAAATCCATGTACAAGAAAACTGCTTTGTGTTTCTATTCTTTTCAAATTATACCTATAGTGGTCATGTATAATGTAGTGTAATACAATAAAACAGCATTAAAGCATCTGAAGCAATTTTGTCTTCCCCGAGAATCAGCAGCCATGTGCTGGGGTATTCAGAGAGAGAACAGCAGCTGGAAGGTACACAGATAATTCCTCGCTATGCAGCCTGGCTGCACAGAAACCCCTTTGGAGGAACAGGCTGGTGACAGGCTCAGGTGCATTTCTGACTGCCCACAAACACCTTTGTAGCCCTAACTTAAGAGGACGCTCTAGAAATTTAGAGAAGAAATTTACAGAGAGCACAGATTAAAAAAAAACAAACCCAAACTCCTATGCAACAAATTGAATACAAATTTGTGAATAAGAACTTCAGTTGACTCCGCAGGTCAGCTGTCTTGCTTCCCCTGATGACTCTGCAAGCTCTGATTCACAGAATAAAGAGAATATCTGCAATAACCCAAGGCAGAGTTACCCATCTATTCATAAGGTGTGTGCCAGTGCAACCAAACCTCAGGTTTAAAAGGAGCAACTGGGTTGGATAACACATCCTTCAAATACAACAGAGCAGTTGGGAATTGTGCTGTTTACAAACACACACACACAGATTTGGAAAACAACAAACAGCTTGAGTATTTTTTCCTGCAATAATTCCGATTGGTAACGGACACCAACTCTAATAAATTTCTTCCTGTTTGAACTTTGCAACAGACATTCAAGAAATGCAGATATCCC
This sequence comes from Dasyornis broadbenti, assembly GCA_013397935.1. Taxonomy (NCBI): domain Eukaryota; kingdom Metazoa; phylum Chordata; class Aves; order Passeriformes; family Dasyornithidae; genus Dasyornis; species Dasyornis broadbenti. The sequence continues at coordinate 1,360,102 of VZRN01003151.1, read as the reverse complement.
CTTCCCAATATCAGACAGACATGATGCTCTTTTTCCTGACTGATTACTGCAAAAGTAACAACAATTTGCCATTTGCAAAAAGTTCACTGCCAGGATTGTAGGGAAAGGAAAAAGACCGACATACAGTCCCCTTCCACAGTGCCCCAGAATGAAGCACAGGAGCAGGACCACTCCAAACAGAACACTCAGTTTTCTGGATTTTGTGGGTTTAAGTCAGAGTGTTAGTGTATTTGAAAACAATTTTTTTTTGTCTGTGAATATTTATAAGTGTGAAAAATCCGGGACAGCAGGTAATACATTTTGAAGTGTGCTAGCAACACTGTATCAAACAGCTTCCTATTGATCACATCATGCTTTCAGTGGCTAAGGATTTCAGATGTGGTGCTTATACATTTTGAATAAGAACTTCAAGTACCTTTTGCTTCAAGCGGTTTTTCACTTCTTTTATTCCCATTTTTGCATGATCTTTTGCCTGCATGAAAAATTAATTTAAGTTAAAATTCCCTTCTATTTCCAGCGGTGAATAAGTTTGTTTTCAGTTAATAAAAATGGCGACAAAAAATGTAATAGGGTAGTGAAACACATTAAAACAAACAGAAAGCTAAAAAGACCCCAAATAAACAAAAAACACCACCCCACCTTTGTTGCAAAAATTTTGTTTTCCCTGTTTTGAAGTCATGGACATATTTCATCTTTTTTGCATTCCACAGACTCAGCGTTCCCCTGTAACTATTTATCTTTGCTATAAACTTCTATTCTTCTATGCTGGCAATGAGCCTGCAAACTCTACTTGCAGTGCTCTGGATACCAGTTCCATTCAGTAGAGCCCATCTCATCCTACTCCTCTCTCTCAGGCGGAAGGAAGACAGGAAAAACCAAAGTTGGAAGCATTATGTCAATGCTTTTTGTAGCATTATTTCCCAGAACTAAGCAAATACGAAGTCCTCACTTGTTTCTGTGCTGTTTGATCTGGCAGAGTGGAGCTGGCAGCCACACACGACAGCACAGCAACACACCAGCTGTTTGTTAACAGCACTGAAAACATTTCCATTTAAAGAATAACTCAGTAAGTTGGGCTCTAAATAAGCAGGTATAAGAAATCTCTAGTGAAAATTGACATTTAGAAAAGACGGAAACAATTTGGAAAATGAGAGGATTCCCTTCTTTCGACGAAGCTGCAAGCAGGGAAAGTTGAGGTAACAATGATTTCCAACAGAGCAATGATGAGATGGTAGAGCTGCTTAGCAGAGCACACAGGCACTATTTCCCAGAAAGAGTTCTGTGTAATAAATGGAATTTATCATCTGTATTTTTAAAAGAAATCACAAGTTCCCATTGTCCTTCGCATTTCAATAAGTTTAAATTTCAAAATGTCTTTTTCATTTAAATTTGAAATTTGAATGAAGGCATATTTTGAGTAATTTTGTGAGTCCAATAAAAATGGATGTAAGTCTTGCATCTCATTTGAAAGGTTAAAACAGAATTGTAATTAGACTCTTAATCTAAGTAGTAAGCCAGTACTCAATACTTACAAACTTATAGACAGTCTTCATGGCAGGGTTAGCCTTGGTCTTTACTGTGTTTAAAATGGCTCCACTTCCTTTCTATAATTACAGTAACGAGGAGAAATGTTATCAAAGCTCTTTAAAGCAAACACCAATCTAAAATCCACCATTCTTAACTTAAAATAACAGAGCATTAACTACGCTTATTAGCAGAGCTGAGTACTAAAAGGGCAAATTGAAAGAAAAGACACAAGTAAAGCCAGATTGAATGTTGATATGGTTTTGACCAATTCTGTTTAATACAGCACTTGTCCAAGGGGAAACATGAATATCTTCCAAGACTACTGGTCTTACAGGTTCTTTCACAAACCGTGTTCTGTGATTCCACTCACCCTCAGGGCTGTCCTGTACATCCCATTAAAATCCTAAACAAGACACAAGTATCCTGACCAACACTCAATGTCTGAGGCAGAAACTCCATCTCTGGAAAGTCTATGCATTTAATCTGAACAGGGGACATCTGGTTTTGCTTTGCTCTTTTCCTTTCCCTCGGTCCTGTTTATCACACAGATGCTGCCTTTTTAAGATACAAGTAGTTAATAAAGGGATAAATCGAGGGAAAATGAAATCTAACTCCAGTCACAAACATTAATTCTAGAAAAGCTGAATTTCATGTGATGAATACAATCGAAGTGATGACCCAATACATCAGCCACACTAATCCGTTCAGCTGGTTGGTGTTTTACACCCCTGCCACGCCCCACGGACTGTTGCTGGGCAGCACCTTGCTGAGAAACACAGGAAACGGGCAAAATCCAAGGAATTAAACCTTAACTAATGTATTTCCTACTTTCAGTGCAAAATTACATTTCCAGAGATCAAATTTGATTATATGCAATCAAATGTAAACAGCTCTAAGATTTACTATCTCTGTCACTACATGACGATCTTCAAGAAAAATTATAAACTGTTGAATTCATTACAATAATTTTTTATATTCACTCTCAGGCATTCCCCTTTCTTATAATTTTAAAACTACTTGTCATGCTATGCATTTGTTTATATTTATGTATATTTATTTACCTGTGTAACCATATGATAGAATTGCTTTAAATTACTGCTATAAAATATGTATAATTCCAAATTATCAAGATGATACTGAGCCAAGCTGGAGCTCGTCCCAGCTGAGCTCTACGTGTTGTCAGGACAGGGTTCCCACCCCAGAGAGCTGCACAATGGGCCCACAACAGTTACAGGGTGTGCTGGCAGATCTCATGTGCTTACCCTCACTGTGGACAGCCACTGGTGGTACAGTTTGTCGCTACCTACAGGGAATCAAACACACAAACAAACAAATTGTACCTCTCTGCTGAATAGAAAACAAGCTCAAACCGTGAAGTGTTGGCACTCAGTGGTTCTGGGAGCATGGACAGAACAGGATAGCCAGTCTTTTCTTTTAGGAGAAACTCAACAATGGAACAGTGATGACAGATATACACTTTCCTTTTTTCTCTGTGTTGTCTCAGACATTTGAGAACAGTGAGCTTTTCTTAAGTTCATCAAAAGAAATCTGAGATGGTTCTGGGTAAAGCCAAGATCTTTCCTCCACTGCAAGAAGTCTTCTAGTTGTACTTTATTCAAATGGTAAAGCTGAGGTTTTGTAAGACTGAACAGGCATTACTGTAACTACAATACTTTATTCAAAGTTCTTGACAGAGGAAAGAACAAAAATTTAAGACACTTCAGGCTACCAGGATGACTAAGCCTCAGTTATTTACCTAGCAGCAAAGACCAATTACATCATGATAACCCACAAATGGTAAGTCAACAAAAGTGTCTGAAATGACCTTAAAATAAGGAATTTCTTACCTGCATATTCTCCCATATTTATCTCCTCTTCAAACACGTCACTGAAGCCCTCACCAGAGTTCAGGAGATCCAGACGCCCATCAATGAACTGCATCAGTGTTAAAAGACAGAAACACATCAGCCATCCCACTCTTCATTTTTACAGAAAGACTTTATCCTTCATTTGCTGGGGTAACCTCGATGTTTGTATTGGGTAGGGACTCAAAATAGAATGAAAATACCACCAAAACTGGCACAATGTTGATCACTGCCCAAAGGTGTGTGGCTTTGCTAAAAACAGCATTCATGTTTGGCTACATGTCCATGTTTTCAGCTGCCCTGAAGCAGTAATTTCATGTTTAACAGCAATATATATGCTTTGGGTCTAGGTATACTTAGATAAGAAAAGCTGCTGAGCTCACAGACCTTCTAGTGGGAAAACCCACCCACCTCTTAAAATACAGAAAGCCTCAGCACCCGAGTCTGAGAAGCCAGCAAGCGGGAATTGAGGTGCTGAACTAGAGGATCAAGGCATATAGAAACAGCCCTCCAAGCCCCACCCGAACTGTTACAGAATCTGCTTCTCCATGAGGGCAGTACCTGCTTGAAGAGCTGGAGCTGGATGGCGTTCTGCAGGAACTGCCTCATCACAGAGGAGCGGTGGGACACGAACGCTTCTTCACAGAAAGTGATGGGTTCACCCTGGAGAGTTCAGAGCATTAAACACTCAAATAGCCTTGACTGAATCCATTTGAATCCACTGCCTCCATCTGACTTTCCCTTCCAAAACAAACAGGTGAGTAACACAGGTCCTAACTAGCATTGAGTAAACTGTACTTTATTTGCAGGTTACAGCCACAGGAGGGAAAAACAGGCTGGAAAATTGCAGATCATCAAAATAAACCAGTGTGGCTTTACACATATTTTGCTAAAGTTGGTGAAGAATTTTCATCATCCAAAAAGCTAATTTTACTTACTGTCCCCAAAATATGACACGCAGTCATGTGAATTCTATCTATTTTGCTTATCTGCCTCAGCAGACCCAGCACAAACAGGTCAGGAACGTCCACTCTGTTCTCTCCACAGTTCTGAAAGACTCAATTCATACTGGAGGAGAGAAATTTCCCTTTTTCACAATCTTGTTGGCAAAAGACAGAAATTGTTTTGCAGCTCTACTTTTTCTGATTTTAATGAGTTATGGTAATGTTGAAGTTACTGTGTATCTGCTGTAAGGCCACCAATTTCCTCCACACTTCTACAAATACACAACATAGCAAGCAAATATATTTACTGAATTGAAAACAAGTAACAAAGAAGGACTAAATTATAGTGATGTATAATTATTCTGGATGCTCATACTAAAATATATGTGGACTCTTCATCTGTTGAGTATTCAAAATTAACATTAGATACCAAAAAAGCTTAATGCACCCCCTTTAAAAGGATGACATCATTCTATTGCTGAAAGCTTTAAATTAGCAATCTAATTTACCACTGGCTGTGTAAAATCAAGACAACAGGGCCACTAAAATGACTGAGGACAAGGATCAATTGCAAGTGTCTGTTTAAGCACAGGATGGGTCTCCTTCACAGAGGGGAGAAGTCACTTTCTTAGGAGAGTTTCTGTCACCCCTTGCTTAAGCCAGTGAATTTCCACAGATTTGGAGGAAAAAAGCAAGTCTCTTATGTGATAATTACTGTTTCAGGGTAATTTATTTTAAAAATAATAACCTGGTTTGGATTTACTCCACTTACAGGGAAAACCAAAATTACTACATGCTTTCCAGGCAAGAAGCATGAGAGTGAAAAAAATACCTTTTCTTCTTCTTCACTGTGGCTTTGCTCTCACTGGAATAAAGAATTATAAGACACTACATGTAAAAATAAATGAAAAAGGTCTGGCTGGTATGTGAGTGTATACAAGACACTGGTGCCAGTCTCCAGGACACACATGACAAAGGTTCTGGCTCCAGAGTCAAAGTGTGCACTGTCTGAAAGGTTTTACTGCATTTAAATGACTAACAGCTGTCATCTACTTGACCAGTATGGAAAAGGTTTTCCCATTAACTTCAGATACTGGAACATAACAACAGATCTCTGAAAATATTTTACCCATGTTAGAGAAATCTGAGTGTGAAAAGAGCTGGGAGGAATGGGTAAAGAAAAATGCAGGTAAGTTCACTAGCACAGACATTCACCTGGGGAAGGTTTAGCTTTTGTTTAATCCTCACTTAAAAACCTGTCAAAGGAAATAAGCAGCCCTTCCTATCACCTACAAGAACCCAAAATTTCTCCCATGGCCAGAGAAGAGTGTGGACACTGTGGCAAGAGCTCAGCCCTGCCGAAGCGGAGGGGGCTGTGCCCTGCTGTACCTCCAGCAGCTCCTCCTGCGCCCCCATCAACACACATACTGCAGTTGGGGCACCATCACTGCTAGCACACTTCCCAAAGTACTAATGATTGAGTTTATTCATTAGGTTGATTAGACCTTTTGACTTCTTAAGAGACAATTCAGGCTCAACTGCTGCTGGATGACAGGAAAAACTTTAATCATCGAGGTCAAGCGTGAGCTTTGCAGCTCAGAATGCATTAGTCCCTTCTACCCTCACTGACCTCCCCGAGGTGCACACACTGTTCCACCCCCAGCCGCAGCGTCAGGACAAAAAGACAAGCTGGACAATAAGACCATTTTCCTGACAGATCTGGTTAACTGTAAATTATAAAGCTAATAAGCTCTGCTTTTACTTACAAATGACATTATACACAAGGGGACATGCTGCAGATATGTTGAGAAATGAATAGTCTTGCTTGCAGGTAAAACAATTAAAATAACTTCTGAAAAACTCAGCAAATCCTAAACTTGCTGGTTCCAACGATTAAAATTTAGGCCTTGATTCATCAACACCTTAAATATCCATTAATCCTCTGTCCAACTGTAAATGCCTAACAGAGGCTAAAATATTGCACTGCAAAGGCTCTAAATGTGTGCACAGTATGACACGGTGAGGAATCTGACTTGACCTGTAACGTTACAGATAATTCACATCTATTTCAAGATTGGATCATAGAATTACTTTTTTACAAAATGTACACATTTAATCTGCAAACTTAACAGAAGAAACTTTAAACTGTAAGATTAAGATTCAAGATTCCCAGATGCACTGAAAAAACAGGTGTCTTTTCTTTCTGTCTTTGCAGATCTCCCTTTATATAACTATTTTATATTCATCTGGCATAATGAAGTTCATCAGGGCAGTGCTGCATCTCATGACCCCTTAAAAAGCTGAAAAGTTTCAGCCCACATGTGATCTGCTGCCAGACCTATTTTTAAAGTGCAATTCTGTTACATTCTAAAATAATGTTTAAATCTACTTAAGGCAGCAAGTGGAAAACAAAAGGAGTCTAGGGCTTATTTCAGACTGTTCTGGAGTTTCAGGAAACCTGACGTTTTATTTTAAGAAGTCATAATGTGAATTAAAAGATAAAGCCCAATTTTGTTCAGTAACACTATAAAAAATTTCATCACTATCCCTCATATTTTAAGGAAATCACTTTTCCTCAGCTCACTGGTTATGGCAGAAACTTTCGGAGTGAATATAAAGGATCAAAATACACAGGACAGAAGACAGCTCACATGAGAGAAGGACGTGGAGAAAGGGACACGGGCAAACACACAAAGTATGCTTCTGGAAAGACACAGGAGCTCAGATAAATCATGGAAATCTAACTACTCCCACTGCCGCAGGAGTGTGCATCTGCACAGTAACAGTGCTTGAAGGCAGCACCCGAGTGCTGGAGGGAACAGCAAGGTAATAAAGACAGGGGTCGAAGGCAGGGGCCAAATTAGGTCAACAGTGAGAATCCCCCACACAAGCAAAGATTTCACAAAACTTGATTCTAAGGGAGGGAAGAAAAAACCCAACAAAAAGATCCCCAGCCCCCAAAACTCTAAAAGTTGTGCCATGGAAGGCAGGAGTGATGTGTGTGCATGGCCATGGTCAGCATGTGGTGCAGGTAATGAGTTCTGTGCTGCGCCGTGCATGCCTTCGAACGCGTGGGTGCTGCGGCAAAGCCTCGCTAACAAACACACCAGCCCCGGGAGCTGCTCTGCAAAGCAGCACACAAATAAAAATGGGGGGGATTTAAAGGCAAGGAACAAGATGCCCACGTGACAGTGGACAAGCTGTAAGTCCAATGTCACTGTGGCACACAACAACCTCCAAATACACAGCAAACCAAGGGCATGCAAGCCACTCATGTACCACTGGTTTATTACTGCCTGGATGTTGCAAATAACCACATCCTCTACTGACATTGGTTATGCTGCAAATGACAAAGTAAAGCCAGTAGGGATATTCTAGGACTCATCAGCCTTAATTCCACCCAGAATTATAATGAAAGCAAGATAGGAGGATGAGCTGGATATATATGTGTCTATGTCAAGTACAGCAGCAACCAAAGGCAAGGCACTGCTCTGCAGACCTTTCCAGAACTGTGATTGCAATGTCACAGGAAGATTAGCTCATCACAGCTGAAGAAGGATCATCAGCCAGCCAGCAGGATTCCATAAAGAAAACCTGAAATTGGTGACAGACACCTGATAGAACATTGGCTTGTTCAGCTTGCAACTGCACTGACAAATAACCTCTCATAACCAGTCCTTACGTTCAGCACAGGAGAGCTCTTTGCATCCACCTCAGTCATAATGGAATCCAGAAAGCAAGATCAAACTCTTCACATTAAGTGAATGATACCAGAGCTTTATTAGCATCTCAAGATGCAGCTCAGGAACAAAGAAATCACATGCTCAGAGACTTGACCACATGTCTTCTAAAGAAAACTACATTCAGGTTCTGTTCAAAAAGAGACTACCAGTTCTGATAACTGATTATTGCCAAGTGCAATCTTGGAAAGCGTTTTAAAGCCACGTATTTACAAATGCAGACTGCACTGCCCAAACACTCAGTGTCTCACAAAAGAGTCCAGCTCCATCACCAGCCCAATTTCAGACAGCTTTTCCTGTTCCTCACTACAGTATACAGCCTCTGGTAGAGACACAGCAAGAGTGCACAAAACCAAATAAAAGATGAAACCGTCAAAAAATGTGTAACCAGAAAAAACTTACATGACAGAGCAGTGGTTTTGCTTCTCCTTTCAAACCCTGTTAGTTATCAGGATACCTGGCATTTTCCTGTTAGACCAAATAAAATGACACACACTCATATTCACAACTAGTGAAAGTCCTTCACTGTAATGGAGCCAGCCAGCTTTCTAAGTGTTTATATGGCTAATTCCAGCCATTGCCTGCCCTGATTTCATCACCTACAGCAGCCGGACACTTCCCATTCCTAAGCAACTGCTACAGCCTCATAGCTGGAACACAAGCAACAAGCCTGGCACATGAAGTGCAAAGAAGCCAGCAAGAAACCATTTAGGGCTGGGAGGAAAAAGAAAAGGAAAAAAATAAAAAAAATCACCATTTCACAGATTGAGAATAGAGGCATGAAAATAATAAGTAACTTGTACACGGTCACAAAAGTCTCTGGCAGAGCCAGGGAAAAGAACCGAAATTTCTTTAATCCCTGCTCAGTCCCTTAAATACAAGGCTATTCTTCCTCTTCCTACTTGATATTGTGTCAATGCAGGAGTGTAGGTGTTGAAAGACTAACAAAAGGAAAGTAATAGTATGGTATTATGAGCTGAGAAACCTAATCTTTATCAGATACAGCAAATCTCTATGATGCTGCCTGCACTGGGAACTCTCTCTTTGTCCTGAATATGCTTTAAATTACTGGTATAATGTGTACTGGATATTGTTCCACTCTTATATTTATTCCACAAAAACCCCTGTGGCCCGCATGCGATTTTATCATTAGCTGGCAAGGTAATTTCAGGGCCTGGTTCTGCAATCATTCCATGAGCACTGCTCCCATTGAAGCTGGGACGTTCAGCATGCAAAGCAGCTGCCAATTCAGGGTCCCTGCAATGAAAAGGCTTTTTCTGTTTTAACTATTGTGCAATATTAGTGACAATACAGAAAAGGAGAAAAATTGCTGTGCAATTCTTTATATGAGTTATTTTATACTATGACAAAATATAAAAGCATACTTGGAAAAACAATCTACATGAAGTATTGCCTATCAGATAAATGACGAGCTATTTTTGCTTAATTTATCAAAACTCAATAGAATACAAAGTCTTTTGTTAAATAGGAAAAAAAAAAAATCTCTGCAGAAGTAATAAATCATTGGCCAAGACTTACAAATAATCAGCATGCCTTAAGATCACAAATGTTAATATTTTGCTTCCTTTTGATTTCTTAGATACATGTAAAAAGCCCAAACTCACCTAAATCAATGAAGTTTCCAGATAAAATGAATATGTTGAAAATATGGTTTTGTGCACAATGTAAATTATTCCTTTGTCTCATGAACCCCAAAATCACCTTCAATAAACAGCTATACTGAAAAGCAAGATCTTTTACTATAAGATTTAGATGCTGATATAGATGCAAAAAGAGAATAAACTGGTTTTAACGTCACTAAAGCAATGTGAGAGAAGCCTTAGTCACAAAGAGAGATCATAAAATCCCACTCTCTTAGCTAAGTAACAAACCCCCATCTCTATAAATAAAATGGATAAAATGGAACAAAATTTTAATTTTGCACTAAGTTAGACACATGCAGTCTCTGGTAGATCCACTGATGTACACGATGTAAGAGCACTGCCTGCAGTGCCCCCTCCACACAGTAACTGGCAAAGGAAATGCTACAGCAGAACTCACTGAGGGTGGATCTGTCCTCATCTTACGGCACTCGATAACTTGGTGTGGAAGCCTCAACTACTGCCATGGAAAAACACAGCCAGAAAAGATTGACCTTAGAGGAGATCCTGTCCCCTGAGAGAGGTTACTAGGGGCACTGGATTAGGAACACTGGCAAAAGGTTCCATTCCCTCCTGCCTGAGTCATGTACAGGTCTCCGGGGAAACTTAAGTGGTCAATGATGAATACATGAATGCATATACACGTGTGTGCTCACTGTTATTCATCATATAGGTGAGACTATAACTCTGTAACTTTGGTCACTACACTCCTAGAGCTGCCACAGCATCCACTCCTGGGGACAACTGGGACCTGCCACTCCAAGGACACTTCATTTGTACTGCTCGTCCCAGAGCATCAGTCCATTCTATGTCTGCCAAGGCACTCCTGGGAGAGAGCTGAGACATCAGAACACAACCACCCAAGATGCTTTTCCTCAGAGATGGAGGAAAACAAAGGAAAACACTTCCCATTTAAAATAAATGAAAACTCTTCACTCTCCTTTTACCATTTTTTCACCCATTGTCAGAAAGAGGCACAGATTTTACATCACGAGAAGGCAGGACACAGAAAACACCACATTAGCATAATCATCAAAACTGCTGCTCTTCTATCACTTTCATCAGAGCTCCTCGATCACTAAAAGACCCATCTCACAACAGGCTGAGGATCCAGACATATTAGAAAGTATCATTTTTATAGGTTAGGCTTGGTTTAATTTCCCCAGGCTCTCCTGGACAACATTTCACAACTTGCAGTTCTTATTTAAACTCTTTAAAAAGTAGAAACAAAAATAAAAGAAGAAACCTTGCCTTTGAGAGCCTGGGAATGCTGGGTCTTCCAAGCACTTAGTGCCAGATTCATGATCTGCCTCAGTCCCCCAATTCTGTATGTTCGTAAACATAAAGTTGCACCCAGTGTGAGGACAAAAAAGGAAGCAGACTTTTTGTTTCTCTGCTTTCCCCACACATTTTGCTCCATCCACGAAGCAGCAGCCAAGGGGAATTGTCGTGCATTTCTGCAAATTGACGGCTCCCACGACAAGCTCTGCAGCAAGTGGAATCATGTTGGGTTTGGCCACAGAGCTCCCCCCAACTCTCATCCTATCGGAACACATTTCTGACATGGAAACCATGCAAAATTCCCAACTCCTTTGTGAGGGGAAAACGCCATCTAATTAGAGCACATGTGCAGAGAAGCATCTGGCTGGGAGCAGCGGTTCGGCGGCTCCCAGAGTTGTCGTGGAGACCAGGCGGGAGCGCCCAGAGCTGGACGGCCGGGGCATGGGGCCAGCTGCGCGGTTGCGTGCTCTGACAGGGAGCAGATGGGCAGGGACTGCTGGGCTCTGCGCCCCTCCACACCCACACACCCTCAGAGATCAGCGTTATCTTGTATGAGTCCTTCTCATCTGCCCTGGAATCTCTGGCTTCCACCAAGGAAATGGAACTGAACCTGCTGACATTTCCACCAGCAGAGTCCACATGCAATGCATCCATCCCATTTATGTAATGATGATGAGAAGCACTTACAATTGACAAAACATTATCCAAATATTTGAAAAAACACTCATTTTGATGCTTTATTTTGGCATTCGGTTTAAACTGTATTATTGGAAAAATGCACAGGAATTTCTGTGATTCACACAGTGCATGATTTCATCTTGGCTGGGGAGGTTTGATGCTGTTTTAATAATTAATAAAGTAAAACAAGTTATCCCACACACTCAAAAGAATTGCTAATAACAATAAAAAAAGAATTGTTAATAATTATGTCTCTTATTGCAGTGACCTCACAGCTTTGAGACCCTATTTTCAGTTGCATGAAAACACGTTTTCTGTTCCAAACTCCTTTTTAATGCAAAAGCTTCAGTTCACATGAGCTCAGCAGCCTGCTAAGAGCATCTTCAAGGGAAACAGAGTCGACTAAAATGCATGAAATCTCATCACTTTGGCTGAAAAGCCCATTCACTCACACAGGCCCTGCCTGTGCCTCGCAGGAGGCACATGATCTTCTGCTCATCTTAGAAGACATATTTTCCAGGAAAACACTTTTTCTTGTCTCACACTCCCTCAGAAAGATGCCCAGCTTGTGGGTGCAGCTACCTGCAGCCCCAGAGAAACCTGCAGCCCACGATTCAGCTTCCGGAAGGCCAAGTGCTCCACAGAACCAACCTGCTGGCGATTCTTTCCAGTGCCACGGAGAACCTGCACCATGGCTGCTGGGAATGCTCGCAGAAGGCATTTCCTGCTGAAAACTCAGCCAAGCTGGCTACTGCGGAAAGAGTTACTGAACAACAAACCAACTCCAGCTGTGGACATGGAGCCAAATGTACATGCAAAAATGTTACAGAGCTGCCTCAACATTATATCTAATAACCAATAACATACAGTTACTAAATTTCCCGAAGTTTACACTAGATATTGACCAGGAACTGCTATGCTTAGAATCACCCCGAACACTTCATTAGCTCAGTTTCTGCCTGCTCCATTGATCGTTACAAGTGTATTTTTCCACATTTCCATTTTAGCAGTACTAAATTACATTGCTTCAAATGCAGAAGTTGCTCATTTAAAGAATGGAACTTGCCTAACAATGCTTTTAGTTCTTCTGATGCTATATATGACAGGCAACAGCAATTTAAGTTCATTTTTCAGGATTAAACAAAATACTCAGAAACTTTTAAAAATATTTTCATCACATTCAACTTGATTAAGCATTACATTTTCAACTGTCTTTCTCTTCTCCCTCTATAAATACTTGCAAATGTTCAAACCACTTCCTACAGTGCTGAAGAGTTAATGCTTGGTGTTGCGGTCACTGTAAATAAGCAGTTTCGGGTAAGCAATATTGCTGTCAGACACACAACGCTTTGCAGGTGTGGGCAATAATTAAAGGTTTCAGCACATCTACCTGGGTGAAGTATTTTTACCTCCTATTCTGAGGAGGAAGCCCTCTCTGTGGAGAGCAGAAGAGCTCATTAATGAGGCTAATTAGGTGTAAAGGGGGTAGAGTCTGGCATCAGCTGCAGCTTATAGAAGCTAATCATTAAGCTCTGTAATCTCTACCCCAGAACAGCAGATGATCATGTTCCTAGGTGACTGATGTTGCTAAGAAAATTTCCAGCACCTGAGTACCTGACCAAATACTTTTTGGTGAGACTAAAAATTCCCTTAACCCTCTATATGCCAGACAGCACAGTCGACATAATTTCTTCACTCATCAATTTTCTAACAATGACTGTCCAAAGGGATTCAAACTTGACATGAGGCCTTTAATGTGGTTTATTTCAGAATTTAAAAAAAAAAAAACAAAAAACCAAACAATGCCACCAACAGCTTCTGAAAAGGAAGGGCACAAAGTAAGGGCTGACAGAACAACACATAAGAATAATACAGACAGGAGCAGTAATGCTTGAAAAAGAGTGACAACATATACCTCTTGAAGGTTTGTAAGTTCTCTGTGCAATTTCTTTGCATAAAGTACTGAGGGTAGTTACAATACCACAGGGATGAAAGCCTTGTTAATAAATATGTAAAATAAGGATTTCATTGTACTCACCTAATTTGAAATGAGAAAAAGGACATAATTTCCATTGAGAGAGAATACATGGAAGCAGAGCTTAATCTGGAACTTGTTTTGTAAAATGAATTGCAAAAATAGCAAACTATTGCAGCACCTCAACACGAATTTTTTAGTTCATCAGGCGGAACAGACCCTTTACTGGTAACCTGCTACTGTCCCTTTTTTTCTCCAACTAAGCAATGGATTTGAATCAAAAATTTTTAGATTCAATTCAACAAGAAACAGAATATTTGTTATCTCCGTATTGCCTGTGGACTTGGAGATGCACAGACTAAATAATATGAACTGCTCAGAAGTGACACTGGCTCTCATTACCATCAGGATACGGATAAGCCACACTGGCAATCTAGGAGTTCTCTGAGCATCAACAGAAAAAATATCTCCAACAATAACTAGCACTTTATCTTACAATACAGATGTCAGATGAATGAATTGGATGATAAAATTGCTTTGCAGCCAGCATCCCATTATATTTAATAATTCTGCAGATATATTGTAAAGACCAAACCCCATTGGGCAACAGAGGTTTTTACAAAAGCCCTGAGCTAAGCCCCTTGCCCAGTAGTGAACACCTTGTGCTTTAGCTTCCTCTGCTCTAGAACACGTGCACAATGAGTTTTTGGACAGGTCCAGAAGTGCTCAGCGAAGGGGGTGTTTGCATCTTAAACAAAGCTGAACTAAGGCTTCTCTCAAGTATCTCTCCAAATTCCCCCAAACCAATACAAGCTTCCTCAGTATCACTTGATCAAGTACTTGGCAGGATTACTGCCTATCCTGCATAGAACACTCCTTGTTTACTTTGAACCTTTGCTCTTACAAACACCACTTGACTGCCTGTGTTTTCTTGTACTGGAAGAAACAATGAGGAGTCACTCCTGATCCTCCTCCTTCAAACTATCAGGGAAAGCTTTCCTCGTAAATAATGCTACAAAATTGACTGACATTCAGAGTATCGCTGGTATTCAAATGAGCAGACTGGACATTTTATGGGGAAAATGTGCAGTGATGTCTGTAAGCAAGAGGTAAGTGTGGTCAGCAGTCGGGTAAGTACGTACAAGTGTCTGAATTAACCAGAGGAAAGGGCAAACCAGAACTACATTGCATTTTCATCAACCGTAACAACCTTTTTTTCCCCTGAAGTCTAACTCCCACCATGATGAGATATGTGACAAAAGCTGGTCTGCAGAGACAGCAAACTGTCCAGAGGAGTGATTCCAAGATGTGGCACTATTTCTGCACTGCTTTCCTGTTCCTGAGACATGTTCCATTGTTCCTTAGCCATGCACACCCTTCATTTCAGTAATTAGCTGTCAGCACGGCCCGACAGTAACTTGGTATTGTCTGCTCAAATTGTATTAATGAAATGCAATCCACTAAATGTCCTGGATGCACATCTGTAATTGTGTTACATGGAGAGGCTGAGGGACAGGGGCAAACTGCAGCTTCTAAACAGGGCAGTGTGATCAAGCACATTAATCTGTTATTTCTTAGGGATTTGACAACCAATTAATACTACAGGGCTTCCTGTACAGTAGTAAGAACCAGTGATCCAACATCCAGCAGTATAAGCTGTGCCTACCATTTGTGAACACAACACCCTTAAAGGCAGAGACATAAGGACTACGGGTTCCAGCAATGCAGAAGTCCTTTTTGTACTTAAAGACCCAGCATCTGTATGTTGAAACCTAAATGTAGAACGCTCAGCGTATACACCACACCAAGGAAAACCTAATAAACCCCAAGATTTTTATCAAACAGTTAAGTTTTTGATGTTCTTGAAAAATATAAAATGCAAGTGATGAGTCCTTGTTGTGAAACCGGTACTTGTCAGCCAAGACAGTGCACCATTTTCTGTTTCATGTTCTCCATCACCAAAGACTTTTCCAAAGAACAGGGTTTGGACAAGATGAAAAAGAAGAAACAAGAAAAACACATAATAAAGATATCCTGTGGGTATAATAATCTTTGGAAAACTTTCATGTCAGTTCTGACTGCAAAATTGCTATTAATGTTTAATTAAAATTGAGCACAATAAGCTATGACAAGATAATGGTTGGGAAACGTGGCTTTAGGGCAGAGTGAGGATATCTGGAACTCCGGCTGGATGCGATGCTTTGTTTTTGGCTACATTTGGCAACTATTGAGATTTCTGAAACACAAATTAATTATAATGATTCATAGAAATTCACAGAAGAGGGAAGAACAGCACTGAGTTTTCAGTTACCTCAGGATCTGTAACATATGCCAAATAAGCCAGAGATTTTTAGGACCCCAGTACCATCTAACCCTTAATTTCATTCATGTTCACACCCACACCAAAGAACGTTCTTTTCCAACTAAAAAGCCCCTGCAAGCCCCACCTAAACAATTAAATATTTTGTTACTTATCCATAAATAGAACTATTTATTTTCTCTCACAGGCAGGAATTCTTTGAGTATCAGTCACCTCCATAGTTGAAGGCAACAATCAACATAGACCTGAAGCAGGAGTCAAAAGCCTTGGGAATGACCCTGACTCAGGGAAATCAATTGTCCTTTACTGGACACAGCTTCACTGCTCACCATGAAAACTCATTGTGAGAGAGCTGGACTGCAATTCATTGGACATGTAATGGAGAACATATGATTAAGTGACATTTGGAAGAGAACACACATCCCAACATTAGCTTAAAATCCCCAAATGAGGGGGCACATATGTCTGTTCTTAAATCAAGCAATCCTCCTTATGCAGGGGAGGCCACTGCTCCAGAACAAAACATATTCAGAATTTGATAGATACATCTGGGGAAAATATTGACCTACTTGTTACAATTAAAAATGTTCCTTTAAGCATGGACTCCCTAGGTTAGCCTCAGTTTCTGTAACAAGTAATTTACAACCCCCTTCCCTTTGTGTAAGTGCTGGTTAGGTGCTGTTAATTCCAGGTACTCCTCCTCTGATGAAGTATAAACAGCAGAACCAAACAGCACCATTCCTGTCCTTCAGCATAATATGAAGGTACTTCCTCTGGTTTTATCACCAGACACACAGCAACCACTCAACAACTCTTCAATTTTAGGCAAGAAAGTCCAGTAAGCAACAGCATTCTCATTCTTTGACTGTCATCAAGTGTAAAATGTTCTCATGTGTATAAGAAAGCATCTTTAGATACAAATGTTCTTTATTTTTCATACATTCTTGAAAATACGTTGAGAATACGTAATAAATTATTGCTTGACTAATGGGGGATGAGCTTTATCTATACAAGTACAGACAGATTCTAAGGAAAGGCAAACTAACCACACATATAATCCTCACAAATTGCTTTCATTTTCACCATTAATCCTCTCTAAGAAAAAATGTTCTGGACATACAGACTTTAACTATTGCTTGAAGAGCGTCACCTAAATAATTCTTTGATATATTTTTCTTTTCATTGAGCACCAGGAGCAAGCAAAGTACGTATATAATCTACAGCTTTTAAAGTGCTCTCAAAGCAAACGCTTGGCACTTTCATTTCCACAGTACTTCTAAGAATGCTGTATTAGTTACTAGCTCTGAGTAACACTTGATGCCAAATTAATGTAATATGTTGAAATAATATAATGTCAATAACAACTTTAACACTTTAAGAATCAACAACATATATTTATGAGATATATATAACAGGCAAACAGTTACATGAGATCTACTACACAATTTCTTATTATATAAATCACTAAATACTGCACCAGGAATTACTCTAAAGACTACATTTGGACACAAGAGTAACCTTTAAGGAGTTAAAACATCCTCAACTACAAGTCAAGTTGAAACTTATTTAATTAGGTTTTGTATCTGAAAAAATGAAATAAATTCTTTCATTAACTAAACCAAACTCCCTTAAAGGCAACAATATGTTCCCTCTCTGTCAGGACAGAGCGCAATGAAATCTTTATTTTAATTGGGGTTAGCTAAGGGGCCATTTGGCTTCAGATGCTTTGTTTATCAGCCCTAAGCTTTACAGCTTAGCCAGGACTTGAAATATTTTATTACAGAATGATTTCATTAAATATATATATATATATATACACACTCTTCCAAGGAGCTTTTTATAGAGATAATTTTAAATGTGCATTTTGCAAGTCCAAGTCACCTTGAAAGCACCCCCTGATTTTCTTTAGCTCTCCTGGATGTGGATCTCCTTTGCAAATGCCTGTTCCAAAGGTTTTCGCAGCCCAGCCTTCCAGCAGAGGCAGCTGCATAACGAGGGCTCTCGCCATGGCCCTGACTGCACTGACCAAGCCAACAAAAAACTCCCTTTGGGGAGAGGATTTTAAACTGTCATAGGAAAGTCTTGGACCTGAAAAGCTTGCTTGATCACTTCAATTTTAAGACAAAGAAAATGAATTCTTATTTGGTGGATGATACTGTTTTCCTGTAATAAACTAATTTACAAATCTCAGACATCTCCAGTAATACAGTTACTGAAAAATCCTACGGAAACAGCTATCAAAGGAACGGACAGTGAACAGGAACTCTGCAAAATCACAGCCTCAGTTCACTCCAAAGAGCAGCTAAAATTATTGCAATAATCCAGAAAAAATTCCTGTATTATTGTGAGGATCAAGCTTAGGCTGGATTTTGGACTTATTCCTTATTAAAACTCCAAGCATTACGAGTATTCCTAAAACCAAAATAAAAAGCAAAAAAGAAGAAATAAAGAAAACTCCAAGCCTATTTTCCATAAATGAAATACATCTAATGATACTTTGATATTCTTTCCTCCTGGATCACTGAAATGTGATGTGTCAGATGCTTTCCCTCCCCCTCCCTTCAAAATTATAAACCTGATATAATTTGTAATTGTCTTCTGGAGGCCGCTGGTGTTCCGTTGCTGACAGTTCTATACGTATTACATAACACAGCACACCACATACATTATTTTAGTTAAAAGCTATGCCAGTAGTATGTTACTAATTCCAGTTTAAGAATTTGATTCTATTTTAAAAACAAAACTTAGTCTTTGTTTTGTTATCAGAAATAAAAGCATTGCTACTGACTCCAGAAGAATGACACTTAGTTCAAATTAAACATTGAGATTTGTGCTTCGTCTTTATGCCACCTTAAGGAAAATATGGCAATTCTAAATTAAATGTATTATTCATATATATTTTTTTAATTTCTCCTCTAGACAGCTTTGTGCGTATCTGCTCTGTACTGTTTTCTCATGAGAACTACAATAAATGAGCTGCTTCTGCAACTTCACAGCAGGTATTTTGATTTCAGAGTAATCACAGTTTTCTCCACAATCTTTATACAATTTATGTCCTGATCATCTAACAAATAAGTAAAACACTAAAATTGACATCAATATGTATACCTTTCTCTAACAATGCAAACTAATTGTATACCTCTAAATGAGAAAAATGTTTATTAAAAAAAAAAAAACTAGTGAATATACCAACTATTGAGTTCAAAGCAAAGACACCACATGTGTCTAAATAAATATCAAGGAAGTGTCAGAGGTAAATGAGGAAAGACCAGGTGAAATGTGTGTGATGTGTTAATTGTATTCAAAAAAAATAATAGAGCAAGACAGAGAAGCTGAACTTCCAATTATCATAATGGTATCTACTTCACAACACATTTTCAGACTTGAAAGAGACATTTTAAACCATAGGAATTCTGAGCAGAATACCTCCAGCTGTGCTCTGCATAAATCTTGCACGCTGTACATATACAGTTTATTTAAATACCAAGTAAAGTTATGACTTACAAAATGCATATTTCAGTCACAATAGAATATCTGTCATTGCCAGAGCTGCTACTCACTGAATGAAAGGCACAGAAAACAATGAATTAAATTAGAAAAAGATAAGAAAGGACAGAATGTTTTCATTTGACATTTTACCAGACTGAAGTAGTGTGTGTTTTAAAGAACAACGTGCTTATCAGCCCTCTGCAGAGTTCATATTTTTGTGCTCCCCAAAACAGAATAAAGAAGAAAAAGGTGGTCCTCAGTGTGAGACTAAATTTTGACTATCCAGCATTTTGGCCATGAGCCAGAATTTGTCTCTCACTGATGCTCTGCCCATACCAAATCAATGGTATTTGTGAAGTGTAGTTGCTCAGCTCTATTATGTCATGCAAGAGCCAAACCAGAAAGGAGCCTTAGTCCCCTCTGTGTTCCCCAGTGCACACAGTGGGTCCCTAAGCCCCAGGGCAGTGTCAGAATCTCCCCTGTGGCTGCAAGGGAAGTGCAGCTCTGGAGGATGGTGGGACTCCTGTGCCTGCTGCCATGGAGGCAGCCACACTGCACCGTCAATCCTGGCTCACGAGCAAAGGGCTCGTTCTGCCTTTAGCCCCACCGTGTTCCAGGTGTCACTGTACAAGTTCTATCACCCAGCTATGCAAATCATTACAGCTAATTGTGATTTACAGCCTTTCAGCTGCCTCCTTCAGTAGCACACCAGTACAAATTGTACACTCCCATTTATACACAATACACAACGTGAAAGCCCAGTGTGGCATGACTTCTCTACTAAGTTTCTAACCTGATAAAATATTCTAATTTTTATCATAATTTCATCACCTTTGTCTGCTACTGAAGGCTACTTTACAAAACCAAATCCCAAAATCTCTTCCACTATCTTCTGTCAAGGGAAGTGATACTTCCTCTTCAGTTGTACAGCTGCTCATACTACTGAGAATGTTCATTTCACTCCTTGTCTACCTGCCTGAAAGGTCCTTGGGGTGGAGTTTTTCATGGGTTTGTGTGCATTGGGTTCTTTTTTTCCCTAATACCAGATACAACAGCTCATTTGAAAAAACACAGTCACTGAATGGCTCACACAGAAGCTGAATTCAAGGGTGATGTTATTTTCTGCTTGGTATTTGTTTACGTGTCTCGTTGTTCCCCTCTAAGTCCCCTGCGCTTTATTAGTTCAGGAAATATCTCCAAGTTCTCCTGCATGGAGGCATTTGCACGAGGCTGTGCACTTGCAATTAGAACAGAAGTATCAGGAGACAATGAAGTGAAAACACAGGCAAGAGTCAGCCTAAAACAAACAACCAAAGGCTTGAAACAAATTGAGATGAAACAAAAACAAGTGCATCAAATAGCACAAACCCCAGAATCAGGTGTGAGAAGCACAGCCGCGTAAGTGAATATCCAAATCCTCGCACAGCAAAGCTGACAGACCACAGGCTGCTGCTCACTGCACAGCCTGCCCTGTAACAGGGAGATTGAGAGGCTTTGGAACAAAGCTCCTTTATTTCTGCAGCACCACCACAGAAGACGCAGAGCGACCTGATCCAGGCTGATGGCTGAACACACAACTTCTATGGCAGCTGCAAAGTTACACAGACAACAAAAACTAAGCCTGCTCAAAGGTTCCACAAACTGAGGGACCACAAAAACCTAAATATCAGCATGAAGCAGGAAAACATTAGTAATCTCAAAGCAGACCTGTGCACATCAGCATTCTGACACCACACTCAAAGGAACTCATGTTTCAGCTACTCCTGCACGGCGAGATGCAGAGCACCCCATCCCTTACTTTAGGCAATGCTATAGACCCAAAACCATTCCCATGATGGATCTGGGGCAGGGGAGGGGAGTGTTTGCTATCTTGGTTTTGATTTGGGTTTTGTTGGATTTTTACTTTAACATGTATGATGGACAGGGAAGTTTGCCTGCACCTTTCAGGGCAGAAACACCACAATCAGCAGAGAGTCATATTAACTTTCTCAAATATTACTTTTTATTACCTTCCCCTCAGAATCCTGGGTTCCCCCTCCCCTTAGTGTGGCATACAGAATTAGATAACATAGGATCTTATAACAGTTTGGAAATTACAAAACAATTCTATTTACTACATACCAGACTGCTAGAAGAGATTAAAGAAAATGTCTTTTCAGGTTCATTAACATATGTATATTTCAACAGACTTAGATGTAGAATAATAAATGCCATTTTGAAGAACAGTAACTGCTTGTTAGAGAAAGAGCCATTTTTAAGGTTAAAAACAGCAAAAGCAGAAATTTGTCTATAGCAACAGTAAAGCTCAGAGAGGAAACAGCAACAGAATTGAAATGAAAACAAACATCACACAGAAAACAAACAAAACTGTGTTTCCCCACTAAATCTTTTCCAGTCAGTGACTGTGAATTTGGGTTAGTACAGCTTCTAGAGCACTTCCCATGGATGGTAAAACACAGCAATAATTACAGGTGATTTCTAAGGGAGGTTGCCAAAACCTTGGGTGTTTAAAATGTCACAAAACACAGAATGTTCAGAGTAGGAAGAAAAAAGTCTCAAGTGTCGGTTCCAGACTATACAGAAACTCAATTTATCTTCATCTTTATCACAAAAAATCAGATTTTACACACTGTCACTGTCAGTGCTATTCTCACTGTCTACTCCTAGTTAGTAAAGTCACCAGGATGACATTTAGAAATTACTGTCATTTAGGCATCCCTAGACTGTCTCTACAGGCATGGATTTGAGAGCTCAACCACTCGAACAGGAGAAGAGTAAAGATGGGTGGAAGAAAATTCCTGTTGCTATACATCAACACTGACTTTAAAAGGAACAAAACTAAACTGCAAGTAAGAAAAAAGTTCTATTGAACAAGCTTTTGCTCACCGTTTTGATTCCAGCTTAGGGTTCATTTTAACAGGTCTGTGCACAGGTTATATAAACACCAGGGATCATCCTCGTTCATACCTCCTACAGATGGACAAACACTCCTAAAGCTCTGAACTATGGAGACAGCTCTGGTGACAGGGAAGTATCTACTCTGCATGCAGTGTGTGCCTTTAAAATATACATGCAAGGAAAAGAAGCTAGGCAGAGGATGGCCATGGAGAGGAAGGAACTGGGATGTGGCAATTACTGGGAGTTGGAAACAACTATTTACTCTTCCACTCAATAACTTAAAAAACTAATTCACCATGGCAACAATCATACTTCATAGCAGATAAAGCACTGAACGTTACAAAGCCTTTGCAAAATGAATTATGCACCAGTACGTAGCATGCACTTGCTTTATATTACTGCACACACATTCCAACAAAATTTCCTTTTTGACTCATCTGGCATTTGCTTTTTTATTCTGCACCAAATATCACTACTTTTCTCACTCTGATCTCATGGATCTGGAATTGTTGAAAGAATTTATTATGTTCTGTTCAAAAGACTCATATAAAATAATCAATGCATTAATTATCTCCTTAAGTCAGATTGAGTGTTATGTTGAAAAAGAAAAAAACTTATTTCCTCCTATTCGTAATGATTTCTTCCCTCACCATTGCTCAGATTGCATTGTATTATGAGAAAATTCATATCAAAACTATGCTTATGATAATTGGTAGTACATCGTCTTCTCTATTTAAAATCCAAATATAAATTATCAGGCTATGACAGGACAACAGGCCTTAGGCAGCAATATGCACATAATATACATTCCAACATCCAGTGTAGTTCAGCTAACGCAGTGTAAAAACTGAGTATATAACATATCTCTGAGTTTCAATCAGTAGTTTCACATTAAGAACAGCAATTCACAAATTAGAAAGCAACTTCAGGACTGGAAGCACTCTGGAATGGACTCTGCCTCTGAGATTTTCTGCTTACTCTTAAGGGGATACATCCAAGGAATATTTAGGTTAAACTTATACCAAATCAATTCAGAGCAACTCAAATTAATCAGAAATTATCCAGTTTACAACTAATGGTTGCTCAGGCTAATAAATCTGAATAAAACTGAATTAACCATGAAGACACAAAGAAATTAATACATGCTTCACTGAAGAGATTCACTTATCCTCAGGACTTCCCCCTGTGTGCAAGGAGATATCAGTGTTCATGGTCCCAGTTCCATGTGAAAGGTGTAGGTCCCATATGGAGGAGTATTTACAACATGGTACCAGTGTGTAATCCAGTGGTTTCCTGCAAGTACCAGCCCCTTTCAGAATCACTGCAGTGCTGGAGAACGGCAGAACTCTTGTCATTTGTGATGCCTGTACGTCCCAGCAGAGCCTGGAGTGCAGCTCACACAGTGAGCAGGGGACAAAGCCCACAAGGCTGAGGCTGCAGCAACAGCACCGCCCTAAAGCCCACACATCCTGCTGGGTCACACCCACACCCCAGTGCCCTGGGTCAGCCCCACCCGGAGCTTACCTCGGCCCACAGGTGTGCGTTAGGGCTTGTTCTTCACAAACAGCGAGAGAGCCCAACTGAATGCCTGGAACCACTAGGTGTCAGCAGATGAAAGTGCACGGCCACGGCTCCCATCCCAAAAATCTGAGCCTCGCTTCCCAATATCCCCCAGCTGCTCAGTCCTACAAAGCACCTTTACATACACCTCATATTCACACAGCTAGGTCTGCTGAAGATGACCTACTTGTGTGAATTAAATATTTAGAAGAGATAAAAACATACCCTCTGCAAACAGCAAAAAATTTGGGAATTTGAAAAAAGTCATTCATGTGAACAAAATGCTCACACTGGTGTCACTGGTAGAAATTGAAGCCATATGCACCAAGATAATCTGCCTCAATACAGCCCAGTGAACACTCTGCTGCTACTGTGTTTGTACTTAGTAGCAACAGAGCTTTGTGGGTCTGTAAGTACATCACAGCCAACAGATACTCTTCTGTATTTAAAAACTGGCTTAGTGCAGCTATGGGAAACACAGTAGGAAACAGCCCTGCATCAGCTATTTTGTCAAGTAAATATTACTATTACTAATATTATTATTGTTGTTGTTTTTGTTATTATACTTGCCAACTGTATTACCTGAATATGTTTTTTATGCAATTTCTCGTTACCAAGGGCCTCAGAAAGTTCACGGCAACAGAAACTCATTGTCAATGTTCTGCTTTATATGTACATTACACAACCTTGTATCTCTAGAATAAAAGCCTCTGAACAGAATAAGAGCTCTTACTATGCTAAAGTGTAATAATGTGAATTTAAAGCCTGCTCTGTGACACATTCTGGGCCCACACAGAATAATGAAAAATAGATTCACACCATTTATCCCAAAAAATCAGCTCATACCAGTGAGATAGTCTATGAAATTAAACTGTCTTATGAGACAGAAACTATGAAAGGAGAAAAAGCTGCTGCTGCTTTGAATTTATTTCCTAATTATCAATGATTTTAAATGAACAGTCAGACTTCCTGAGTTATGGGACATGAAATGCACAGATCCACCTCATGTTTGGTATTGCTTATGCCCTGTATTTACTCCATGTGAAGGCAATCCATGAACATGAAACACTTACAAATTTTCTTTATCTAAATCTTAATACTGAAACATATAATCAGAAATTAAATTTTCAATTTACAAAAGGACTTAGGAAAGAAAGCCCTGACATTTTCCAATTCCTGATTACTAAAGCGGATTTTATGACATATTTGTACAGCTACGTTTACAAGTTTTCTTTGATGGAACGATGAGCAAACCAAACCATTTCTGCTACTTCCTCAGGTTAGCCGGCCCTTGAAGTTGCACTTTCTAGGGGTGTGCCACTGTCAATTCATTTCAAATGTTCATCTTTAACATTCAGCCTTCAAAATACCAGATGGTATTTCCAGAACAGCAATTTAAATTTTTATTTTCCTTCATAAACCCCTTAACTAGTTAATCTCACACACACATCCAGGCAAAGCATACACCAATATTCCCAGAGTTGCCTGGCAACTACAGGGAGGAGCACTGGAGAACAAGGAAGCCTGCATGGATGGAGGGGAGTCAGTACCTCCCCAGCAAGGATAAAGAAGGCTCACAGCCAGAGTGCCTCGCTGGTTCCATCTTTGTCATTTATACGGACCCCATTTTATATATCTCCCATTACTTCACCTGAGATGTTTTAAAACCCCAGTTCTTACACCCAGACATATACACATAAGTCAACACAATTTATTTTTTACACACACACGGATTGCACCAGTAAGATGTGGAAGAACTTGTGCTGACTTGAAAAGTAATTTTTGAAACCTGAATATGAATCATAAACGAAGTTATACTTTTTGATGGGGATAACCGGCCACTTAAAAGTCAGGCTGAGCTATGTTTTCCTCCTGGCTTTACAAATAACAAGACAAACTACAGTATTGAAGATACTTTAGCTCCAGAAATATCCTCAAGAAACACCGTACCCATAACCCAACTTTTGGCAATGTAACCGTTTAACATCATGGTTAAAATTAGATTTATCACGTCTCTGCAGGCCAGATCTCTTCATTAATCTTCAAAGAGCAGGAGAATGGCGAATACACCACCTTTTAACACAATAACACAATGAAGAGATGGGTTTTGCAGGGGAGGAAATGGTCAGCTCTCCACTAGCCTCCTATGATCATTAATTTATTCTTTTTTATCATCTCTCCTCTAATGTGACTGCCTTCAAAACCAAGCAACACCCACACCTTTCCATAAGGTTTTTCCCTGTGTGATGGATCATGCTTGTTGCACCTCTTTTATTTTGGAGACTTGAACACTGTTTTCAGTACTAGTCAGCCAAAGAGCCACCATGCTGACCTTAGTAAAAGCAGGTTATGCTACACTTTGAATTGTCAGGCTTTTTCTCCACCACAGCTGCAGATTTACATCTTATGCCTTCTAATTGCCTACTTACAGGTTCAATTTTCAGGGCGTTTCTGTAGCTCCCAAAGAAAGCTGCTTGTGCTTTTAGAAATGCTCTTGCAACACCATCTCCAGTGGTTGTAGAGACTTTCTTCAATCTGTTCTTCAGTGCAGAAACCTGAAATCACACAGTAGGTCTAGATCACTCTCATATCACAAACAAAGGATAACATATTGGGACACAGCTAAATGAAAAATGTGCTACCCACAGCAGCAGCTATGACAAAAGGCGACATTGTGAATTCAGAGTCGAATTTTTCAGTTCTAAAAGCCTTACTTTTCAAGCTGTTGCTTCTCTAAGATATGATTGGATTCTATTCAGAAACCAATAGGACATTAAAAGCTTCATAGAACCTTCCCTCCTACTTAAAATCCACTGTTAACATGCTGTTGAGTGCTCTTTTAAAGATAGTCCATGAAATTGTGTCATTCTTGATTAGAATCCACGAAAGAATTGCAGCTATATTAGTTCAAACATCTGATTAGTAAGAGAAACTGCTCTTCACAACCAGGCCATCCATCACCACCAAGGTTAAGAACAAATCCTGGAGGTCTGAAAAGTTTGTTTGCCACAAATAGAACGGTTTTTTAAGGTTACATTCCCTCGTATTTCAGAGCCTGAATGGGAAATGAATCGGTGAGGGCTGTTCCTGTCTCAGGGGGCGTCCCTCGGCTGGCTCCCGGACCCGGCCCAGCCGCCCTCCCGCTGCCCCTCAGCAGCACTGCGGGGAAACATGCACAACAGGTTCGAGGGCTTAGACAGGGAGACATGTACCCATGAGCCACAGGCTCGAATTTGGAAAATTAATGTAATGTATTGCCAATTAATATACAGACAGACAGGGAGAAACAAAGACTGAAACTTAAACACCTTCCTCCGCCGCTTTTTCCCAGCTCAACTCCCCGCCCCGTTCCCGCCTCTCCTCCTCTGACGTCAGTGCCGACAGCTCCTCCCGCCCCTCTTTACTCCTCACACTTTTCCTCGCTCGCTCGTGGGGCTTTTTGTTTGTTCCTACACATTTTTGGAGTTCTTTGCCGAGGCCTGAGCCGTGCCCGGGAGCCGTTGTGTTCTGCTCTGGCCGCCCCTCACGGCCCCTCAGAATCCCTCATGACTCCCTCACGGTCCCCTCGCGGTCCCTTCAAGGCCTCTCCCAGCCCCTCACAGCCTTTGGCGCTGCAGACAGAACCAGGATAAGCTGAGGTTCTGACACAGATCTTGCACAACTCAGAGCAACACAAATCCAACTACCTGGGCACTGGGTCTTGAAAGAAATTCAGGTGATGCTTTTAGAGGCTGCAGCCATGCCATGTGCGAAGCCTGAGTTTAGTGAGATACCTGACACAAAAAACAGGCAGGAGCCAGAATTTCAGGAGGAAGCAGAACAGCAGGAAATCCCTAGTTATCCTGATTTGCAGGAGAACATGACTGACTCCATAAATATCCATATGATTAATTTAAAAGAAAGAACCAGTAACTAGCAAATCTTCCTTTTTCAAATGCCATACTGAAAATCTCCACGGGGTAGCTCTGTGTACTTCACACTATGGAAGAAATGCTGTAGGAATGTTATTGCCAGAGTGGGCAGATCCTGTTGTAGTGACCACAGCTAATGGTTTTCGGAGAGTATGAATTACACCTCATAAAATGTAAGCTGATGGTTCAAATGTTCAAATTAACTTTAAAGACCTTCTTCCCATCCTCCAGCTCTCAGTGCAATCTTGTCGTGGCCTCATCCAAAATCCTACCAGATGAGTTGAGTTTCCTCAGCCTCGAGGTGTCGTCACCAGCCTGCTTTGGTAGCCCAGGGCAGCCTGATTTTCCTGAACTGTTCATGGGTGCCTCAAGTTCTGTCCCTCCCATAGCACATCCCTAAACCTTCTCCCGCGGCAGTCTTGGATTTGAGGACGACGAGCACCTTGTCGTGCTCCACGAGTGTTAAATATAGAATTCATGCCAAGCACTACTTGCTTTTCTTTTAGAACTAGATGTTATCTTTGCACTTGTGTTTACTAAAACAGTTGCAAAGACATTTCCTTTTAAATCTTCTGCAGATTCTGCTGTAAAAGGCATTTCATTATTTAGTAGAACAAAAATAACCAAGAGTATGTCCAGCACTGTTTATAAATCTGAATGCTTATGCCAATGATCCACGCATTAATGAGCCCACAAACCCATATTAAAGTAACACATGATACCAGAATTAGTGTAAAGCCTGTAAAATAAGCTCACTCCTATTCACTGAGATAGAGTCCCTCAAGGAGTTCTCTAATTCTTTAAATATAAAAGCTTCAGCAGATTTTCAAACCCAAACAGCATACTTCATGTTTGAAGGGGCCTAGACTTGCAGGGATGAAATATGTATTTATTTTCTACATAAACTTATGTAAACCATTTAAAGGTAGTTCTTACAAGTGTAATAAAATGTCCATAGCTCTGAGCAACTTTCAAATCCATCTCAAACATTGTTATAAGGCATTTTCTTTAAACATTCATGTGAAGATACAGAACCTGCCAGCCAAATAGAAGGAAAAAGCTCTATGCTTTGTTTTAAGCAAACCAGAAGTTCAGAGGGCTGGTCACAGCCTGTCTGTGCTTCAGCTCCCCTGGCTGGGACAGAAACAAAATATTTACAGGTATTTTACTACTTCCTTGAACACTGTAGGATGTCAATTTCATATACATGTGGGATTACTGCAATAGGTATGTCAATTTTCTACCAAAAAATTTGCTAACAACATATTTAAATATACTAACAAGTAGCAAAAATAACCCCAAAAATACAAAACATCCTCATGTTTACTCTCTCGAATAAATTAGTACGTAATACAAAGTAGAGTATATAAGCAGAATTAGGGTTGTTTCCTGCCTAAAGAGGCAGTGATACTTTAAAAAAACCCCCAAAACTGTGGCCACTGAAAATGGGGATTATTTCTAGCCAAAAAGACACATATACATGCAGTCTACCCTGAGAGTGTGTTTAAAGATTTTTATACTTCTGGCAGTTGAGGTTTAAAGGTCCGATTTCAACTCACCATGTTTCAGAATGCAATCTGTGCAATGCAGCAGAATGAAATGGTTCAGTAAAGGTGCTAGTGGAAATTCTTTTAATTAGGTCCAAGGCTTTTCAGTTGTCAACATGAATAAAGCAAGAAATGTTCTACTGCAAACACAGCACAAGAAATAAAAACAGATTCATCTTTAGGAAAATGGTTTGGCTACAGAGCTGCAGTTTGGTACTCCTGGTCACCCTGGAAGCAGCTCATTTCCCTGTGTGCAAACCAGCAGCCCTGGCTTCCTACCAGTGGTAACTCGGAAGAGAATGGAGCTTTAGCAGGAGCTCCACAGCTGAAGCCCAGGAGCCCAGGACATGCACTGGCCCCTGCAGACCCCCCAGCTCTGAGCGATGCCCCTGGCACACACCCAGGCCTTCATTTAGTAACAACTATGAGCTGACAGAGCAAGCTTATGCTTTATTCCTTGTAATGTGGAGCTCCGACTACAACTATGACTAGAAGATGACACTTATTTGGAAATACATGAAAAATCCATACGGGTTGCATAAAAAAAAAAATTACTACTCCCTCTTTGTTATTCGTTGCAACACAGACGGTGGTGTAGGAGACTTGTCAGCAGCAGATGCACTTATTGTAATCACAGTCCTTAATAAATCTCTTTTTTTTAATATTGATTATTTTAAAAGGAAAGTTACTTCCCAGGGTGCTCTCATGCTGCCAGATTTCCAGCAATACATCAGAAGCAGAAGGTGAAGGAGGGGTAGTTTTTCACATTTCAAACAGTTAATCAGTAACACAGTAGTACAAACCTTGATTTTCAGGGACCTAACCTGACCAGTTGAGAAGCCTGACAGCCAGCAGGTACTGCTGAGATAAACTGGGGCAAAGGAACAACTTGAGCTAACAGCAGGAACTGCCTGAATTCCATCCAGATCCTCTGACACAAATTCTAACTGGAAAGACCTTTCACTGTGTCCTATGTTTGTTTGGATCCTAAGAATTAAAGAAGAATTCATTCTAAATTTCCAAGAATCAACAGTTTAGGTAGCAGCATCACTATCATGAAACCCAAGAACAACTCACTACCTGAGGCTCTAAAATAATCATAAGACTTCATTCACTTGATTTAAAAAGCTGTTCAAGGAGAGGGGGAAATCAGCTTTAGAAATTTTCCACTGGATTAATTACCTGATGGTGAATGCACTATTGAGAAGATGTTTTTGCTCACTGATGAATATAGATAGATTTAATTTAGCAAAGTAAATTTGGTCTATTCAGCAGGGCATGAATTGCTTACAGCTCACATTAAGTACCAAAACTGGCAGAGTAGTTTGACATAACAGGCATTTATGATCAGGAAACTCTTGAAGACATTTTTAGTTTCTCAGATCATAAATGCATCTACTTAGACTAAGACCAGTGGGGAGACACACTCCCAAAATCTCCCAGGGAAGCAAAAAGGAAAAAAGAGAAAGAAAAAAAAAAAGTATAATGGATTGGCTTTAGCATCTCCCTGCTGAGATGAACAACTTGATCCACTTACAGTTCCAAACACATGATGCATGAAAGAACTGACAGAAATTCAATTCTTGCACAGCAGAGCAGCTGCTCTCTAGTGGTCAAAGCCAACTCTGGAACCCTGTGAAGGGAGAGACCTGGAGGGGGAACTGTATCATCCAGGTAACTGCAACAATGCAACACAGCTAAATCCCACATAAACCCTCAGCCCAAACATTAATTACACAACGCAGAACGACTCAACTTAAAGCTTTGTTGTGAAAAATATTAATCCCAGCTGTATTTATATAGCAGTTGTGAAAAAAAATACCCCACGTACGCTACTGGTGAGCCCTGCCAGCTAATTGAATTTGCTGGCAGCACTTCCTCTGCTCTGCTCTCAACATCCTCTGAGATAAAATGGAGCTTTTAAATAGACCTGTGGAAAACTGAATCAAGAAATTTGAACTAATAAAACACAACTCTCTACTGTTATAAAAGTGAAGTAAAAGTAAATAATGAAAGGAAGGAAGTCTCTTAAAATTTATTACATTCCAAAGCTTGAAGTTCTGTGTTTATTGGAGAAGTCTCTTCTGATGTTCTACAGTGTGCCCACAACAGCTCCTTTAATGAAGTCTCATAAAATCTAATATAATACTTGATTGTTGACAAATCATATACATGTTTGAGGCCCCGTGCTCACTGTATCCAGACATTTCTTACATAATTCCATGAAATTTACAAGTCTGTCATTCCCGGGTTGTGGATAATGGCACGAGCAGTGACCAGCTGGCACATTTGGATGCTGGGAGTGAAATCAAAATGAAAAACTATATAAAGCCAGAAAAAATCATGGAATCAACTTTACAGACTAAATGCTTGACTAAAGCCAAAATGTTCACAGTCAAGATGGCCCTTTCCTCCTGAGCTCCCTGTTTATGAAGGATGGATCCTGTTGGAATGCCGGGGTATCACAGCAGGAGGCAGTGGGCATTCACCATTACTGCAGCTTCTCCTCACACACCAGCTTATACTGAGCTCCCTGCATATCAATTTTATTTCTCAAATGCACATAAAAATGTTCAGATCTAACTGTCAGCACAATATTTCCAACTAGCAAAGGAATTCCAGGTTTTCCCCTGCCATGTTCTCCTAAACATTCACTCTCTGCCTTAAAAACAGCTCCTGTTACTCTCTCCTCACAGCGTCTTTAGTGGAGATGATTGCAGCAGCAAGTGGGATGTCTTTGTTTCCCATTAAATGTCAAGTATTTATACACCATTACTATCAAGTTATTAAAAAATGAAATAATTTACAAATCAAAAGGGTGAATGAGAAAGAAAGCAAGTTCTTAATTCTAGCAGTGATTGAAGCGAATGTGAAGCATCCATTTCATATCATATCTCAGGATATAAAATGCACAAAGTTCCTTAAAGCTCACCTGGAAGCAGTCACAGGAAAAAACCCCACACTATTTCATTTGGAAACAAAAGTTAACTAAAGATGCAAGATTTCTAGCTCACGTGATCATTAGCTGATTTTCACTGGGAGGTTTCAATGCATGTCTACAAATGTTCAAACAAACATTCCTGAACACTTTGGGACAGAAAGAATTGAGGTAAAGCAGTTGGGTGCTGATAATTAGAGTTCCCAGTGAGACCCCTCGGTCACACACCAAGCAGGAATTACCGCCAGGGAATGGAACCCATACATACCACGTCATTGGGAAGGCTCTGAAGGTCATCAAAAGGGGTTTCCAGTGTGTTAGTGTCTACGTTAAGAATCACCACATCTTCCAGGGCCATGCTTCTTACTTTCTATATGGGAGCAAATTCAGGAAAAAGGAAAGGAAAATATAAGTATGAGGAATTACATTTTATGCATAAAAGATACAAGTGACGGCAGGACAACATGGCATTACAGAACCTCAACCTTTATAAAAACAATCAACATTCCCAACTTCCTGTCATCATTTGTTTTATTTATTCATTTTACAACGCTGAAAAATTAACCTTCAGTTGGCAGAGGGAAGTTCTTAATATCATGCACACTGAAATTTGTCAAACCAGAGAATCTGTGATTATTCAAGCAAAGATTTATTTCAAGCACCTCTACTCATGTTTGTCTTCGTGTCCTGTTTGCACATTTAACAGTTTCTAGCCAAGTCAGGATTTCAAGCATGTTTTTTTATATTTAGAAATTCATTTAAATAACAATAAAGACTGGCTTTTCTAGGAGTTAAGAGTTTCATTAAGTCAGGAATGGGAACTGGTTTCCAAATTCCAGGTTGAATTTTGGAACTCAAATAAAGACAAGTTTACAAGTGCATTTAAGTAAAATGGACACTATGAGAGGTTCATCAGTAAATATTTAAAAGGGAGAGAAAAAATACAAGCTAAGAGAAAATTAATTCCACTACATCCTGGTCAGCAAGTCTGAACCTTTTCTCCTGTTCCCATAAACTGAGGGAAAGTCTCTAATCTAGTCTGAAGTTCACATCATCTGTAACAGTACATACACATGGAAGAGAAAAGAAGAACCTGTTTCTCAAAAGAATGATCATTAGTACCTGTGATCATTAGTCTCTAAAGGTACCTGTGATCTAAGCAAATTTAAACACTGCCAGACTTGATTTCCCTGCTTAAACAACAGTAAATGACTCACTGATACCAAACAAAGCAGCATTTAAAGACTTAACACTTCTTCTACTAAGAGGAGAGTTGAAACTTTTTTTTTTTGACTGACTAATCACACAGGTTTAATCTCTTCAAATAAAGCCTTGAAAATTCAAAATCAGAAAAAAAATGGAATTACAGAATATAGTAATTGAGGAAATTTCCCAGTGACATTGTAAATAAATGTTTAAGTACCTACCTACCTACACACAGGACCAAATGAAAATTACTGAGCAGGAAAGTGAACAAAAACATACTCAATTTTTAATTAAGGTTTTGTGGGGTAGAGGGAATTGTTTCCTTTAAAAGAAAGGAACTAAAGTCCTAAAACAATGGCAAAGTTGAGCCTTAGGCAGCTAAATAATTACCCTCAGTTTTCAAGGCTCAGTCCTCTGTCTATAAAGCAAACTGCTGTGTACTTAGGGCTGAAAAAAACCCCAACAACCATAAAACCCACTTTGTAGACATTTAAGTTTAGGTCTTCATGAGACATTTCTTTAACTTAAATAGAAGAATATTACATTTAATGCTTTCCATATAAAAAACACCAGCACTGCCCAACAAACCAGGTACTTTGCCTTTCAGGAACCAAAGGTCACCCCGCTGGCTGCATCTGATAAACTCTAAAGCAATCCAGGAGCCTTGCTCCTTCTAGGAGTCCGGAAGCACCAGACAAACTGATTTGCTCCCTCCTGTTTCAGAAAATTAAAAATCTCACTTATACTCAGAGGACTCTAAAAACCTTCAACAAAAAGGTCTTGCAAAGTACTTAACCAAAGCCAGAAGCTTGTCACGACTGGAGAGCTGGCAGGACAAGACAGAAGGAATGAAACCCCTCTCCCAATTGCCACCGAAGAAGCAGCACACGTGTAGTGAATGTGCCAGGGGTGTTTGTGTAACTCTGGTGATGAATCTGCACCTTCTCCCCTTCAGCAAAATTTGGGGTTTTCTGTAGCACAGAACAGGCTTGTGCCAAGCAGGGCTCAGGCAGGAAGGATAACCCAGAAGGATGCTCTTGTGGTGCAGGGACTGTAAAAATTACATTGATTACTCAATGTCATCAACTCACACCTGGCCCAGAAATTATGGTATCCGAAAGGAAGCTGATGTTAAACTCTGCTGGGCTGCACCTTTACACTACAAGAGCTCAACCTCACTGTAAAACTTCACAATATTTGTACAAAGGCAGTGGATTTCCCTTGAGACCAACCCTCAGATTTAATAAAACACTGGAGACTAACTTGATTAATAGCATCTGTCTTGCAATGCATTCAAAAACATATAATTTTTTGATGGTCCAGTTGTG
Organism: Dasyornis broadbenti; assembly: GCA_013397935.1. Classification (NCBI taxonomy): domain Eukaryota; kingdom Metazoa; phylum Chordata; class Aves; order Passeriformes; family Dasyornithidae; genus Dasyornis; species Dasyornis broadbenti. The sequence continues at coordinate 1,325,234 of VZRN01003151.1, read as the reverse complement.
GCTCATTCTACAGAAATGCATACTGACCAGTTCATCTTAATCCTTAGCTGGTTTTATCATCTCTCCTGTCACTATCATGTTTGATAAAGGATTATCAGACAGTTATAAGGGCTTTTGTTAAATTACCACATGCTTCTTTCACTAAACCTGGCACCTAATCAGCCCAACAGAGACAAAATAACAGTATTTACTCTCTTGTAGGAATTTAAGTAAAAATCCCCATCATTCAACTGAAATTCTCACATTCAACCCCATTGGATTCTATGAATCACAACAACATGTAGATCATTTTTCACAAGTACAAGTTTGTGTGTTGTCGTAATTTTCTGGAAATGGGAAGGGACAGCCACAAACCACACACAGTCCCAATCCATATTTCACAACTTCCTGAAGAGCTAAACAAAATTTTACAAGTGATACCTGTGCAACAAACTGGACTGTATTCAGCAGATTCATACTTTGCCGAAAAAAAATGTGGCTAAGCAAAAACCAAGAGGAAACGTGAACATTACAGTTTCCTTACCTCATTTTCCTACAGATCAGGGATGTACTGAGTCAAAAGGAGAGATTCAGTGAAAATGTGCATCACACCTCACTCCTGCAAACCTTTCTTAACCATCCTTGCCCAATTACTTGTAGCCGTAATTAATCACCTAAAATCCATCTAAATCAAACTAACATCTACACCTGCCTTTTATTTTAAATGTCTCTTTTTAAAAGAGTGGAGAGGTATGGAAAGCTGGTTTAACAAGCACACTGAACCCATTGTTTATGGCCTCTATAAACATGGCTTAGTAAGAATTACTGACTTAATCAGAGAGAACTTATCTCCTGGTGAAAAGAGCACTTTAAATTTCAGAAATGGCACCTTTACTGTGAAAATCTCTTAACTTTTCAAACAAACTCCGGGGGGCCTTAAACACCAGGTCCGTAAATAAGCGCGGTCCGGGCGCCTGCCCTGCTCACAGGCAGCCAAACACTTGAGTCATTTAAATGTTTTATGTGGAAGTTCGCAAAAACTCAGAAACCATATTTTAATAGCAGTATTAAGGGGTGCTCCCCCGTCTCATTCCCATCACACCCTAGACGCAATATTCATCCATAACAACAACACCAGTTTACACTAAATGGTCTTTTATCATCACTGGCTACAGCTGGCAGGTTTTGCATTTTCTGCCATAAAAGAATCGCAAGTTAAACTTCTTTCAGGTGAACAATTTTATTGAATAGTTCAATTTAAAACAAAACAAAAACCTCCATAACCATCAAACACCAGCACCCCCTGCCTTTCCTCCCACAAACCAGGTTTGTGTAACTTCATGGCTAAATTGCTGCCAAAACATAAACCAACTTGATCATGAGGTTTTATTACCAGATACAAATGTGATCAACATGTTAAAAAATTTTGTAACAGTAAAAAGGTAACATATCTTCAACCGACTCTTCTGGAAAAAAGTCCTAACAAAAACTAACATTCTAGCTAGCCTGCGCATTAGGTTTGAAATTGTTAAGAAAGTATGATTCACAACAAATCTAAAATCGGTTTGCTTAATGGCTTGTCTCTACTGAATTAATAGTTTCCATTTATTTTCTTAAGAAAAACACCACAACAGTGCAGACAACAATGTGTCAATCTGGCTGCCAGAAGCAGGAAAGGCAACGGATATAAAATTTTATTATTTCATGCCCCAACAGCAGCCAGAAGGACTTAATGAAATCACGGCCAGATTTACAATCTGAAATGGCTATTCAGCAGACAGCTCTGCTTAAGCGGGATGTGCCCCCTGACCCCGGAGCCCTTTGATCCGGGCACAGCAGGTGGGCTGCCCCTCCCAGCACATCTCCCACCCTTCCGCCAGCCCGGGCACCCTGAGCCTCTACAGGTGATTCCCGAGATCCTTATCACAAGCAGCTGCTGCCAACTGAGTGACAAACAGCAGCCGGGCTGCCCCAGCACTATGGCACACGAGAAAAACCTCTCTGCTTCTGGGGAAGGCTGCTTGGTGCTGCAGGGCTTGGCCTTCTGAAAACTCAGTCGCAGGCATCCCCCTAGAATCCTTTATTAACACATGGCTGTTATTTCCATTTTCCCAAGAACAGGATAAAAGACAATTCCATAAGTAATCTGCCATGTTTTTAAAGGCATTTTTATCAATGCTCCTGTAACCACGTACAGCCATATTGGTAATATTTGTGAGTGGCTACACTGCATTTAGGGGTTTAAGACCTGGATTTAAGTTAATTTATAACCCCTTCATTAAAATCCTATGGAAAAGCTGCACTTCTTCAGTTACAAGTAGAAAAGGCATTGATTTACTAAGTATACATGGGTGGAAAAAGCTAATTACTGCTTCTCACCCCAATCAAAAATATAATTAACAATTAACACTACTAGTGGCAGATGCCAGTGGTCAATGAATTCTCAGGGTGTGTTGTGGGGAAGGGGAGCCCCATGGCAGGGTAAGGCCTGGGCTCAGGCTCACAGAACCCATGCTAAGGGCTCGTTAGCTCAGACTCAGTGCACACTAATTGGGCTGTGGTCACACTGGATCCCAAGCAGAGCATCCTCACCCTGAACCAGAGCAGGGGAATGTGCCAAAAAGTGCTCCCCAAGCACGTGTGTGGGGTTCAGGCAGCCCCAGTTCCACTTCCCTGGCTGCACAAGGAGACATTATCAACACCAGCTGAGACCATTGTGTCCTCCAATGTGTCACACAACAAGAATTCCAGGGAACCTTTCTTTCCTCACATGAACATCTTTACTGATGCCAGGTTGAAGTAAGACAAAAATCTGCTCAGGCAGCTTTTATGATATACACAACTGTCCACTTTCCTTAGGAAGAAGGTTAGAAAAGCATTCTGAAATGCAATGTGCAGTTTCACACGCAAATTAATCCTGGATAATCTCACAAGGATTACAATTCTAAAGTCCCAGAAAAAGTCCTTGAATACCTGGAATATTAATAAAAAAAGACAAGAAATACTTTTCTAATCACTAATTCTTAGTCTAAGTGCTGAGTTTGTGCCCCAAACAGAGCAGGAAAAGGGCGGATGTTCTCCTGAGTGGATCCCAGCACACTGGCTGCCGGAGCTCCACGTCTCAGAGCCCAGCACAACCATCCCCAAGAGTCAATCAAAACCACATGTGCCCGAATTCCAGCAGGGATCCCTAGGTCAAGGGCATTCCCCCTCCATCAGCACCATCACACTGATAACCTTCCTACAGAAACAGTTGCAGAAACAGTTGATTACTCTGACAAAACGTAAAAGGCTGCAGCTAAGTTTGACACAGCTTCCAACACAAAGGACAATTTACCATAATTTGAAGACTAAAACTGCCTACAGTGCACAGGCGGAAAACAACATTATGAAAGGGGTGTGTTCTTTTGATAGCGTTTCATTTTCCTATCTCATTATTTATCACTACTAAGTACTTATCTTCATCTAATATGAATTCAATTAGTTCCGTAAGCATGTTCCATTATTCATGTGATAGCTCCAGCCTTGCTTATCCAACAGCTTATAAACTTTTAGCCTTCTTTGAAGTCACTTTATGGATTGCTAAATGGAAATCTTATAAAGAATGACTAACTAGGTGATGATAGAAAAGCTGAAAAATAAGAGCACAAAACACAGCTCTGTATTTTCTACCAAGGTTTTCCCCCATAAATCAGTTGGAGCCCTCTGACCTATAACAGGAGATTATCTTATCTCACTGGAGAACATTTCAGTCACAGCAAATTAGATTTAACAGTCAATGGATAGGGTTGATATTTTAATCATAAGAAAAATTTGTCATTTTCCATTAAAATAACTGTTCCTTCTACAGAGCCCCTGTGGAACACGGGAAACTGCAAACTAACTTTAAGGTACCAAACAGTTCAGGAAAAAAATCTGTCTTTTGTTTAAAATCACCAACACTTCTGCTTCTTCCAGAAGCCCCATTCCAATACTGGGACAGCAAAACCCACAGAAACAAGACTAGAGGTAGAAAATTACTTTTTCCTATATCCCAAATCCCTTGTCACCTTCACACCACAACTTTGTCTGGGCAAGATCAGGCTGCTAACATTTGCACAAGGAGGACAAATCCAACTGTGGGAGCTGCTGGAGCGGAGCCTGAGCCCAGACTTATCTGCAGCACCCCTGAGGGCTCCACACCAGGGAAAGGGTCCATCTGCCTCAACTGCAGTGGGAGACTGGGAAATGAATCCCTTATCGTGACACTAGAACATGTGGATTAACAGATCACTTTTAAAGTCCTATGTGCTGAAATTTCAGCGTTTAGAGAAAAAAGAATAATGGGAGTAGTTTGCAGTTCTAGTTTATAAAATTATTTTGATATGGAAAAGGTAGTATATTTTTAAAAATACGCAACTGCCGGATCATGAGAAAAAGAATTGCTGTTGCAACTACTATGTTATTCCAACAAATAAAACACACAGCTTTAAAAGGAAGGGACAAATAGAGTGAGCATTCAGCATCACAAACAGGCTAAGAGGTAACCTAGGAACTGTCCAGCTCATGTAACTAATGTCACCTTTTCCTTGCCCAGGGCACAGAAATTCTGCAGCAGTTGCCACCAGACAGATCCACCAGCCACTGTGAGATTTTATGTTACTTGTCAATGGAAAAAGCAGAGTTAGCTGCAAGATGCAGTTCTGTCTGTATTCAATTTATCCATAAGAGCAGAGAAAACAGTTTGGTTTATTTATTTAATTTATTTGATAAGGCACTTTGAATAACTGTACTTTGCCAAAGCATGTCTGTGTTCCAGAATCTCCGGCTATTCAAAAGCCAGACTGGATTTAGTACTAAACAGATTTTTTCACAAGTTACTAAAATGGATGAAAATTGGCTTCTCCAAGAACAACTCCTTTTTTTGAGTTTTTACAGATGGGAGTTTGGAAGGCCCACAGAGCCCTGCAGTTTGAAACACAGAGACAAAAGAAGAAGCAATAGATTTACAGAGCATGGCAGGAGTGAGACATCACACAAAGCAACTCCAAGGTGTAATTATTAATTTCTTTTTCTGTATCCATTCCCAGGCCAACCACACAGCTCGTTGTGAGCACAAATGTCTGTGAAAGCTGACAGGTGTGTGTATGGAGATGCTATCCCATCCTCTACCAGCTCTCTTCTTTCTTTTACAGATACCACAATAATCACACCAATGGTTGCCTGGGACGGATATGGGGCAGAAAGTTTCCTGATCAATATGAAAAATACATTTCTTCCTAGATATTCCCTTGCTCCTGCCTATGCAGTATCCAAGGGTGATTATGAGAAGCCCCTTGAACAGAAGCACATGATGTGCAAACAAATGTACACATTGACTTTTAAACTAATTGGTTATTCACAAACACATTGTACTGCAATTCTTTACTTGATTTAGCAGTATAAAAGGTATAAAAAATCATCTGTACCCAGGATGGTAAGAAGAAGAAAAAAGACATGCTGCACATGGAAGCTATCTTCTCATGAATAAACTCACTTTTGAAATTACTTCCCATTAATGCTGGAAAAGGGGGGACGTTACAGAGCACACACAAACATACAGGGCATCATTATTACACACATTTGCCCTAGTGAAAGAATACTTGTTCAATATTTCCAGAGAAATTACACATTTTTATGGACAATATAAGAACAATTATTCTAGTACTACACATTCCTTTATGTGATGTAAACCCCAGCTTTGTAAACTGTTCCGTGTCCTGAATATGAAGGCTCGATTTCCAAACACGGGATCTAAACCAGGGACACAGATCCATTCCAGGGGCATATGCAGTCCCAGCTCTCCAACCCTGACCCAAAGAGGCAGAGCTCCCTGGGCAGGAATGCCTCTTCCTTCCTGGAGCACTCCTTGGGAAGGGGCATAATCAGTAAGGATGATGATTTTCATAGGCATCTAAGTCAGTATCTTTTGTTGTCCCCCAGATACTTTTGAGGAAAGTCATCCACTGTTTCACCAGTACTGGAAGCAAAAGCAAATGTGCTATTTCCACTTTTAGAGTTTTTAAAAAGTCACATGAATTACTGGGAATTGTTTATAGGAGAAGCTTTCTGTGAGGGCTGGTTCTCTGCCAGCTTTGTGTTAACATTAACAGCAAGTTCCTTCTTTTCAGATCTTTTGAACATTAAAAAAATTACAATCTGTCTGCAAAAACCTAAAAGAGAACTGTAACTGTCAACATTGTGGTTTAATATCGAGTCTGCCTTTGTGATTGAGTCCAACCAAGGCACTGAACTGATTAGATGGAGCCCCAGGGTGGGGAGGGGAGCACGACGTGAGCTTGTCACCGCCGAGCTGCGAACGGGAAGTCTGCCCAAGGAGCACAGGGGAGCAAATAAGGCTCCTGAAGATTCAACATTATCATGTATGCTCCACTCAATTCCCTCAGCACTCCCAAATTAACAGGATTATTTCATTTTTAAGCATATGAATGAATGTGTAAGTGCTTGCAGAATTTGGCTCTAAATCATAGCAGTATATATAGTTTCAGAAATGGTGAGAGAGACTTACCTCCATCAAACTTAAGTGTATTCCAATGAGGTAGGGCATGGGGGCACTGCGGAGAGGAAAGAAAACCTGGCTTTACATCCTTATAACAGTGAGTAACACACATGACTTAGAAAATTAGCTACAGGAAAACACTGGAGTATTGGATTAGATTTGCTTAAAAAAATAACAGATACATATATACAAACAAATCACATGTGAACAAAATGTTATTCCATATTCGAAAGACTTTTGTTACCATGCAATGGCCTCCCACTCCTGTATGACTTCACTTTTTCTTGACATCAGAATTTCTAAGTGACTAAGTTTAGGCAGATACCTAAGGACAGCTATTAAATATATCCCTAACACTGGGATCTTTTGTTAGAAAACCAAACAAAATGTGCTATTGCAATTTGAAAAACATACTCAGACTTTCCTAAGAGTATTCTTTCAAAAACTGGATCCTGTTGTAGTGTCAAGTGGTTAATTTAATGTATATATATCACCCAGTAGTACAAGTTCCCAATTCTTTGAATGAGTCCAGACACATTTTTAAGTAATTTACTTTTAAGTATAAATCTTGACATGTTTTCCTTTGTAAAAGAAAACAAAAAGTGCTTTTGAAGCCCCTGATAAACTCCAGAGTTCCTGGGACATCCGCTGATACCGATATTCCCCTCAGAACACAAAACTTAAATACCTCAGGGGCTTTTAGGCCAGGTTTTAGGCCACACTTGAACACAGGTGTGACACCTTTGTTAGTCCACAGAATACCAGTTTTTAAGGGAAGACTGATCTTTTCCATCTTCCTTCCCTGATATGAGCAAACACCAAGCAGGACCTGCTCCCAGCAGAGCCCTGAATGGGAGCTGCATCTCTGTGTACAGGATTTCTGATATTAAGCTGCTCGCAGACTCCCCTCGGCAATCAGGGACCGGCAGCAGAGCCATCAGCGAGGCTGCCAGAGCTGCTAATTGCAAATATGGCACATCCTGCCTGTGAAACGCAGCGCACACAGACAGACACAACTTCTAAAATAGAGCCTCAGCTCGCTTTGGATACAGAAGCTCAAAGAGCTCATTTTCAATTTCAGATGAAAAAATGAGAGAAATGTCACTGTACTGCCTTGGATTAAAATATCTCCCATATTGCTGCTCTAAGCTGGTGCCTACTGCTCAGTAAGAGCAGTACAGTGCTGAAAAAGCTCCTGAGACACCAGGCCAGCAATAATCCCTGCTTCTTCTTTTCCTGAGAAATACCTTTAAAAATATATTTACTGATAAGCATATTAATATTTATGTTGTTTATTAATACACCCCCTCAAACTGCCACTCTGTAGGATGCTCTACTGAGGTGGAAACAGCCTCTGCAGCAGACATTTCATGTGAAGTCATGGTTTTTCCTTTTGAAGACATTAAACACATCCAACTTCCAAAGCCCCTACCCAGTTCACCGGCAGAACACTCCAGGGCCTTGTCCCACATGACTGCAATGAGTGCCTGGCCCAGGCCTGGCTGTACCCCCACAGCCCCTTGGGACAGAGCCCAGAGGGGCTGCTACAGCACAGAATTGTCCTGAATGTTCTGCTCCTTGGGAATTCCACAGGTGACAACTGGAACATCCACCCAAGTCCCTGGACAGAGGCTCTGACCACTCACCATGACACACACTCACGACACAAGAGTGCTGCTCAGCTGAGCACTGTTAGATTTCTCATGGCAGACGTCTGATTTGTGACAAATACCATCACTTCCAGTGGCCACAGCCCAGGAGTAAGAAAACAGCCAGGAATTTTACACTCTGAGAATGAAGCACTGGTTTGGCTCTGGCCGCACAACAGCCCCGCGAGCCAGGCTCGGCTGCTCTGGCCCCTCCGGTGCCACTGCCACCAATGTGTTTCCAATTAAGGACTTCCAGCAACGCGACAGCTTCAATCCCCACAATACAGAGTCGGAACCTCGGCAGGAAGTCTTAAGCTTGCAAATGTCTCATCTAGTGGAACCTTCGCTAATGTAATGAAAGGAAGCAGGAAGAGTGCAGTATTCCTAAAAAACAGCCATTTATATACATCTTCAAATGGAGAAAGAAAAGATATGGCTTAAGATATATGGATCAACTTTGGATACAAAGACTCATCTTTTCAGTTTCGGAGTGACAAACATTACATGTAAAGGCAATACACCATATAAAACAATTACAATAAATAACCTCAATAAAACATAATTCTGGTAAAGAGCATAAATATTTCCAATAAAATCTACCAGAGAGATTCTATTCTTCCATCATCACTCATCAATATGACTGAAAAGGAAACACACCTAGAAGCAAATGCTGGAAGTTCATGTCAGGCTTCATAAATTGCTTTTATCACCATTTCTCTTGACCAGGAGTTAATCATGGGCCATTATTTAAGTAGACCTTTAGCATCCTGTGCAGGGAAAGGTGGTGTGTCCCCCCTTCTCCACCCAGGGCACACTGGAACAGCCCTTCCTCACTGCAATTCAGGTCCCGAGATGTGGAACACTCCAGGAGTTTTTAATATTTTATCAGGGTAGATTTGTACTTGCAAGACTTCCAAGAGAAGTTCAGCGAGACACATCCCTTGTATAAAGGGCAGAAACACTCGGCACAACCTTTAATCCTTCTGGGAGCCCTGGCAGATTAAAGGCTGCCCTTCAGAGCAGGCCTTCCCCACTGCTTGACACTTCATCAGTCCTAGGGCTTCTTACAGCCACAACTACTAATTAGTCAAAGTTGTTTGCTGGCAGCCAATAGCCATTAAGTGCAAAATTAAGAAGTATCAGTTTCTACCACACTTATTTACTGCTCAAACAAAGTGCCTGCATGAGTCTTTTGGAACAAAGAGAGGGGTCATTACTCCTCTTGTGCTACACTGGCTCCCAAGGCAATCAGCCTTATTTATAATCAAATGAGTTATATAGGTAAATATCAAATCATTAAGGTAGCAATGCATAAGCATGAATATGGATTTTGGGGACATAATGGCTATATATTGCCCATTTATTACAGTTGCATTTTTTACAATTTCTTTAATTCGTTTCCTTAGGCAAACTAGAGACCTCTTAATTTTGCTCTCAAGAGGTGGGCAGCTACTAATTGGAAGAGAAGCAGGTGAAATAGAGGGACATTTCTTCTTAAGTGAAAAAAGCCCAGCCTTGAAAAATAATGCTACTCACCAGGCAAAGCAATGTAAAAGCCCAAGGATCTCCGATAGGTTCCTATTTACAGCTACATAGGGATTTCACCACTTTGCTTCATTGTTCCAGGAAAATGGATGAGATCACATTTCCCACATTCTTGTCTTGATATACAAACATTGACTTAACGGGTGGCACTCTCCCACCACTGGTACTTCCCTCTCCAGGGCAGTCTCCCAATTTCTCTTCAGATTCTTCATTGAAATGCAACAGAATTCCACCCAAAATTTACTGGGGTAATTGATGCAAATTAGAAACCTGACTGCATAAATTGGAACAATGCAGAGACACACAGATCCGACACCAAGAGCGCAGCTACAAGAGGCTTTAGAGAGTGCCCAGGTGTGCCAGGCTCAATGGAAATGCCCACCGAGAGCTCCCCAGGCAGGAATCTTTGTTTCCCAGGAGCAGGAAGACTCCAACTCCCTCTCCACCTACTCAGAGGAGCATGTTGACTATACGCAGATTTGGAAAACAGGAGAAAGGGAGTGAAAAAAACTCCTGGAGAAAGGGCAAACCGTCCCAATAGAAGGGTTTGTTCAGCAGCTGTGCCAGGGTGCTCCCAGAACATATTCATGTTGGCTATTAAGCTGTCTGTCTGATAGAAAAGACTGTTTTAATCACCCACAAAATGTACTGTTGCTTCTGGTGACAAAGCTCTGGGGCTCAGTACACACTCAGCTGCATCCCAGCTCAGCAAAGACGGGCTCTTCTAAGGGCTCATTTTAAACACAGACACTCAGAGCACAAAGGAAGCAAACAGACACAGTGGGAGTGGGTTTATGGCACAAAAAAAACAAACTGGAAAAAGTAGTGAGGAAAATTGATACACTGCTTCCTTGACATCAAGAAAGGTTTAAAGTCCCAATAAAATAGATGGACAAGATCTGGCCAAATTCAAGTAGTTGTATGTGCTTGACTTGGTGGCAGTATCTCACTGACCTGGACTTCTGGCACCTGCTGGCATGTGCTCTAAACAAACAAAACCCAATCAAACACCCCAAACCAACCAGCAGCAGTGCAGTTGTGCTTCTGTACTTCCTTTGTCATTCTGCATTCAAAGGAACAAGCAATTGTGCATTAAGGTGTGAAATCTAATGACGGTATTTTAGTCTCCCCCACCCAAAATCTTTCCCTGGGCTGAAAATACATTAAAGAGCAGTGCCTAATTGAAAAATAAAAATAAAGGATTGCTTGCTCTTCCCCTTGCTTCCCTTCCCACCCCTTGTCCTCAACTAATCTACATGACAGGGATGAGAAGACTGAAGTCATTCCAGATCCTTGATGCTCCACCAGCAGCACTGACTCAGCATCCCCACTACAGAGCAAGTGCACTGAGAACAAACATTCGGGAGACACAACCTTTTGGTATTTTCAGTTCTGAGGGACAGTGTATCAGTGAGAAATGCAGGGGAAGAGAAATATTAAGAAAATCCTTTCAAGAGGGAAATGGGAAGCAAAAGGCAAATAATCACAGGTGGAATATGCTTTTTTCAAAAACTTTCAAAGATCCCGAGTGACACAGTCTATCCATCCTTCTGTGAGTTTCAAAAGAGCAGAAGATTCAAAAGCATCACAGCACAGTCAGTAAATGAGCACAGCCAACTGAATGAACAAGATATTCCATATTCATAAGAACTGGAGAATTCTCATTGCTTTAAGTTTTGTTCCCGTTTCAGCCCTCTAAAATTCTCATGTCATATTTGCAAAAGAAATAACCAGGCAATAATTAAAATTAAATGGAACTCTTCTATTTTAAATAATCTCAGGTCATTTCCCTTAAGAGGCAGACACCAGTTAGCAGAAATACTGCCTTAAAGCAGGGAGCAGGGAACTGATTGCTCAGTCCTCCCAGGCAAAAATGACATCTCCAAGTTCACACAGTTACAAAATAGATGATGGACTCTATTTTGGGAAATATACTTACGGCACATAAATTGTTGCTAAATTAACTTCCTCAAACAATGACAGAGCGTGTAGCTACCTCTCCAATTAAAGTTCCTGGCTGGGTAAGGAAATCAGTTGTTGCATTTGTGAGCTGCCTAACAGTTGTACATTTTGAAATCATTCTTTGCACACAGCCTGGTTCCCTCCTGCCATGGCCGAGTGTTGGCCACGAAAGAATCCCCTCAGTGATGCTCAGTGACTCCTGACTTTCTCTCCAGCCCCAGGGTTTGCTTTTTGCACCCTCTGGGCGGGCCCCTTTCCCTGCCTTTGTCAGGAAGTCGATGAATGACTGATCTCGGAAGGCAAAGCCTGTGCTGAGCCCTGCGAGCAGCAGGTACCTGAGGGGAGCTGGGGCAGCCTCTCCAAGTGTTAATTACACGTGAGAAGCCTATTATCCAGGGAAAGGCACCTGCTGGCACTGCAAATGACTGGGATCTGCCCTTCCTGCGCAGGGAGTCAGGGAAGGCTCATTTCCACAGGAGATAACAGTCTTTAGATTCCGTTCCCTGTATCCCCCACACAGGCACACACTTAACATTTAAATCAGCTACAGAGGAGCAAACTTCCCTTAAACCTGCATCTTTCAGTTTCTAGGCTTTCATTCACTGCTGGTTATCCCGGCTGGATCCCCAGTAACAGCTGCATCAGGAGAGGGCTTCAGATACTCTAAGAAATGTGCACAGTGTTGTGGGTCTGAGTGACAGATATACACACCCATAATACAAGTAATGCACACACAGAGGGCCTTACCAGCAGTAGTCCAGGAGATGTGGGGGCAGGACAGGAATGTAAACGTGCTGCCAGAACATCGGGTAGAGCATGGCTGCAGACCCATGAATGCAGGCAGTTAACTGGAAAACACACAGCGAAACCATAGCGTAAGTGAGACAAACCTCGAGCTTCAAATGGGAAACTCAGAGGCAAGAAAGTAAAGAATCAATTCAGCTTTCTTATCAATGCTTTATTAAAAAATACACAGCACTGCTGGTAAAAAGGGTTTCAGTGGGAGCATGACTGTTTGTCATCCACCTGACTTTGTGAACAGCTGAGAACAGGATTCACTCAACAAACCAAACCTACAAAGAACACCCAGCATTTTATAAAGCAACAGAAACATGGAAATGCAAACACAAAGGGAATTAAGAAATAGTAATGGCAAATCTCCCAAACCTGGAAATTACCATCCATTAAATATCCTACAACTGCTCTACAATTATAACACAAACTGAAAAAAACGTGGCATGCATTTCTTAAAAACACAGTACACTAAACCCAATGATTAAATCTTGATGATTTAAAAGGGAATTTGATCTAATTGCCCTTCACCTAATCATTTGATCCATTGAATTTCTCAGTTATATTGTTAAAAACTCATGCAGAAGAGTTTTGATGTGGCAGGTACTGAAATTGCAAAGGCAAGTGCCAGTGAAGTCATGGCGAGAATTCTCACAGAGGAAATTACTGCTCTCAATCCTATTTCAAACAATAATTATTAATTTGGAAAAGAAGATAAGCAGGATATTTGTCATATTCACTAAGGATATTAATATGGAGAAGGTGATAATGCTCAGTAAGGCAATCTCAGCAAAAGCTATAGGCAAAACACTGTAAGAAGAGGATATGAGCACACTACACTTGGGGAAACAAAATAAATCAATCAGTCACAGCACTCACACACAGACACATCCAAGGCAGACTCGGAGGTGACAGGGAAGAGTCACATCCACCCTGCCCGTGTTCCCAGTTCAGAGTGTCCTTTCATCTCCAGGGACAGCCAGCACAAGTACTACACTGTGCTTCACTGGTGAGAGATGGTTTGAACACAACACTCAACAAATCCTCCCAGTTCTCAGAAGGCAGGAGGAAATAGAGCATTTAATGCCTTCTGGGCAAGGGGAAAGGGGGAGAGCACTGCTTATGAGTCCTGAGGAGACAAACTCTAAGGGACTGAGGTCCCTGTGGTGGCCTGAAGGTGTCTGAGATAAAACTAAGCAAAGACAAATCATGATATCAATCCTAATTTAGTTAGGTGGCATAACCTAAAAAAAAAAATAACTCTCATTATTATTAATTTCCATTAAGACAGACTAGTGAATCACAGACCTTGCAAAGGGAACCCATGACTGGTAAAAGAAATGGTCTGGATGGGCTAAAGCAGACCCTTCAGGCTCCATGTCAGGGAAAATCAGCTACAGCTGGGGGTAGTTTGGGTTGTGTTCACTGCCAAAGCCTTTCTGTGAGTGACAGAAACTGGTGGTCCAATTAAAATGCAGATCAGTGGGCAGGAAGGTGGAAGACAGACCTGCATTTTATGTGTTACTTTTATGTCTCTGAACAACACAGCCAGTTTGCTTTTGGGTTTTTTTTTAAATTTAAATTTAGTTCTAGATTAAAATATTCTAATTAAATTCCAGATTAGGAACTGCGTCTCTGAGGATCAAGTGGAGGATTTCTGCCATTACTACACAACATGGTTGAGGCTGCAGAGGAGTGAACTCCATAATCCAGTGAGCCCTTCCAAGCCCCCTCCTGCTGGATTTAAAACTCAGCAAGAAAAGATGAAACATTCACAATGCTCAGCACCGCAGACATTTGAGCAGGAGCTGACACCTACTTTGGAGACTGCCACCTGGCAGGAGTTCAGGTGACACCCAAGCAGGGGTGAGCCCCAGCCCAGCCTTCAGCTCTGCGCTGAGAAGGGCTCAAAACTGCAGCAGATTTGCTGGAGACCTCATCTGAGCAGTAACTGTCATCCAAAAATCAGGCACTTCATAGTAGGGCAGCCTGAGAAGTGCCCAGCTGCCAGAACTACAGGAATCCAGCATTTGCAACTCGGATTAGTTCCACTGCTCAGCTCTGTGCAGCTGTTCCTGGAGGGTATAAGTAGATCACTGTGGAAGGGACACTCTCAGTCACTAGGCATTTCATGCAGTTTTATATTTAACGCTCTAAAACCCTGATTTGAGCAAATGAAATCAATGGGGTTTTGTTACAAATTTGAAAGTGCTAAGCTGATATTGAACTACACCAGACCATTTCCCAGTGTGTTTCACCTCTGGCTCCTGACATTCACACACTGGGCAGGATGTGGCTACCAAGGCGCAATAAGGACACTGAGGAAAAGAATCACCTTTTGCATGCCTGTAAGACTGGGGGTTTGAATTACTTGGGGCTAAAAACCAAGTAGAAAGCTGAGCTATATCAGACTTAAGCAGTGAAAACAGGACTGTAACAAAGGGTGTGTGCAAAGGCCAAGACCTACAGGGACAGCAGCAGAGCTGTGGAACCAGAGCCGGGCAAGCTCTCAGCTGTGAAGCATCACAAGGACATGTGGGGTATCAAATCGATCATATGTTGTTCTAATTCCTCACTCTCAGAGCCCTGAGGCTCATCAGACCCCCAGCCAGGGAATAAGAGGTTGTGTCAGAGCTTCCCATGCTGTGGCAGAAGTGGCACAGGAAGCTCTGCTCCAGGATCAAAGCAGCATCCGAGTCAGAATGGGATTCTTTGCTTAGTGTGAAAACTCCAAAAATCACAGGAAAATTATGCAAAGAAATCCACTTCAGTATGATGAAGCCAAACAGAAACATCCCTGAAGTCCCCCAGTTTAAGCCTTCTCCGAGTTTCATTTAAGACACCTTATAATGAGAGCCAATGTGCTGCTGCCCTGCTCACAGCCAGAAAGCACCTTGGGGTGGCTGGGTTGCATGGACTGAAGGAAATGAGAATTTTGGATGCAAGGAGAGCTCTAGTTTCATTTTTGCAGCAGCATGCTCCCACCAGCAGGTGAGCTTCTGGCAAGCACAGGGGGTTTAGAATTTTGGTTCATATCTGGCTTTTCTTGAGGAGCTGGATCACAGAACATGTAGTGAAATTTAACAGGAATAACTGAACACTCTGAGAAATTATCTGCATTTCCTTTCATAGGAAAGCAGAATAAAATCCAAGAAAACAGCAATAATTTCTCCATAGGTTCAGTACATATGGTTTATAAAATAGCTAACAAACAGTTACCTAAACAAACTGAACAGTTTTGTTCAGTTACCTCTAAATCTTATTCAACTTAAGGATATAAGGATATGTAAAATCAAAATCTGAATTTGAGATGATGTAGCACAGAATTCATTCCACCATAAAAGACTTTCTACCCAGGATGGTTTCATTTTCTCTCTCTTACCTGGTATTAAATTCAAGCTTTAAGTCTGAAGTGTGTCTCCCAAAGCTAACAGAAATGAACTGCAAACAGGTCCCTCCCACCTTTTTGTTAAAAAGCTAAAAACTAAAATCAAAGGCAGCAGTCCCTGAGTAGCACCCCAGGCTGGCTGCACCCGCAGAACAGGGGGTTTGGTTCGCTTCCAATGCCAAGGTCTTGGCTTCTGCTGAGCACAGGCTGAAAGCAGAGAATGCAGCTTGTTCCTGCGCTGGAACGGCAAGCGGCAACCGCTGGCTCCGGCCCAGCTCTTCAAACCTGTCCTACACTGCCACTCCAATCTGCCAGCAGTTTATATATAAAGTTGTAAGCTAAGAACACACAGTATGAATACCCCTCCCTCCCAAGAACCAGACGTGCTTTTATCTTGGACAGAGGCAAAAGGAAGAGAAATAGCAGAGAGAGAGGAAAAAAACCCAGCCCTACTTGTGAAGCAGCTCATTAAGGAAGGCACAGTGACAGGTAAGTAATTCCTCTTCCCAGGCTCTGTCACAAAGGGAGAGATTAAACCAACCAACCACACAACCTCTGAAATGCTTTGGGCAGCCCTTCTCTTCTTCCCTCCTCTCTGATCATTTTCTGTTCTTTTCATTCCTTAGGTTGTTGAAACAAACACCTCTCCTTCATTTTATTCCATTACCAGACCTAGACGGAATTTTCCTTATTTTAATACTGAGGACATAGAACACGTGGCAGATAAGTTCTATTTTACAAGTTTTCTATGGTATTAAACTTTATAATACTTAAATGCTTTCAGTTAAATGTGGGATTGATTGTAAACATTATTAATAATTATTATTACATCCCAGAGGCTATTGTAATTCTCCTCCTTTCATTTACCTTTAAAAATGATACTGTAATAGTTATTCTGGGATTAAGTGTGAGGTCTTACTCCTCTCACTTCTCTGCCCTGTGCTGACAGACCATCCTTACAAGAGTTTGTGGACATCATTCCAGCCTTCCAGAGCATTCACAATGCCATGAGGCAGTTTGAATCTCAAGCACAGAGCAGGTCTGGCCATACAGCCAGACACCAGTTACAGTCACAGGAAACACCAATGGCAGCTGTACTTCAGCCAGGACTGCTCGAGTGCTCAGCCCACAGCACTAGAAACCAAAATTAGTTAAACCATCTTCAGCACTCACAAAGGAAAGCAATCAATAGCCATTTACAGAGCAAACACGATGACCACGGAGCATTTGCTTTTATAAAGAATATCACAATCTTATTGACTGCTAAACCTTGAAAATGCGTAACACAAAACTTTGAACTGAATCAAGCCCTGTGCTTGTTTTGATCTCTAGCCATTTTCAGAAGAGAGTACTCTAGAATATTCAGCAGCTTTCATCTCTCAGACACTTGATGGAGCCTAAGGAGCATTAAGACTAAACCTTATCAAACACAACTGCAAAACTGTGCATTGTCAATGTACTTTAGCCTACTCCTCTGGTCCATCCAGAAAGGGTCACTAGAACATCCATTTGACAGTGTCATGCATCTTTTTTTCTTTCTCCTGTCAAGTAAATTCTGAAAAAAGGACTTCACTATGGCCTAAGTCTTTGAACATTCATGTACCAAACAGCCACAAAAATCCCTGTATCCAAAAAATTCTTTTTCATTTGAACATTGGGAGCCAACACAAGTTCTGTAAAATCCTCACATAAGGTACAGAACTGAGCTGAGTCTGCATAACTGAGGTTGAAAGATGGACCTGGAGTTAATACGTAAATTTTCCACATATGACTGTAATTTAAAAAAAAAAATAAAAATACTGTGACTAGAAGAAATTATTGTGCATTTTACTTACAGTGCTCAGCTTACTACAACAAATGAGGATGCGGCGCTCGTACAGCATACTGGCGTAGAGATGCAGCATGTTGTTGACATCAACTGCTACAAAATACTCTGTCAGATTTCTCTGGGGAGAGAGAAAATAATTTTTGACTCATGATATTACAAAATCAACTGTCCTTAACAAAAAAACCAAAACCAAAGAGATTTTATCATATTATGCTACATCCAGTACGTGGCTTAACAAAAGAAAGCAGGATTTCCTCTTATGGTAGAGGCCTTTCTAATTGCAGTATCTTTCCCCAAAGTTTTGGGGAGCTGGGTCTTGGAGTGATGAAAGTGATGATATTTCACACACAGCTTTTTGAATACAAGCTACTTCTCTGTGAAAAAAAATACCATGTCGCTTTTACGGAAACTTCAAAGCTGCCTGATAAAGTACCACAAACCCCACACCCCAACACTAAAAGCAGCTCTCAGAGGCCAATTCTAATACAACAAATGCAATTGTGAGCTTAGTCTGTGCTAGAACAATTCAGACTATTGGAAACACATCCAGGCATTTAACACACGTTAAAACCAGTTGTCTGAACTGAACCCCTCACTTTGGGCACTCAGACATCCCTGGGTAGGAGACAGGGGCACTTCTCTGGGGAAACTGAAGGAGGAGGCAGCGAATTCTCTCTCTGACCATTTCACTTCTTAAAACATAGAAATTAAAGAAAAGTGGAGAGGTGGAGGAAAAGGTAATATCCAAAAATGCTGAATTAGAGAATTTGTTTTCAAATAGCTTCTTGCAGACATGAAAGGGTTGCTATCGGATAAAGACAGCCTTATACAAAAAGCACATGTGAGAGCAAAATTAGATTAGTCATGAATTCAAGTGCAATCTTAATCATCCTTAAATAAAAAAGTGCAGAAAAGCAAAAAGCAAATATGATTTAGAAACTTAAAGAAGCTCAACAAAGCCTATTAGCACTTTTGACAGATCCAAGATACTTGGCCTGAGAAGTCTGCCAAGATGTTTCATACTGTGCAAAAATATGTTCCCCAGCTTGCCATCCAAACACAAAGAACTGAAGGAAAATTAAGCATTGTATTTGGGAGACTTTGGTACCAGTATGTAGAGGGATAAAAACTGAGCTCATTATGGTTGGCTTCAAACATGTAAAATAAAACAATCATTCAGGTCTTTGTTACAGCAGAGCTGGAGCCACAGACAGGTACAGTCAAAGGAGAAAAAAAAAGCCAACACATTTTGCCAAAAACCTATTAAACTATCATGTACTTTTTCTGTATTTCTCATCCCATCTGTGCTGATTAACATGATATTTTTGTCTAAACATAAGCTGTCTTCTCTACGGCTCCTCTTCCCCCTCTCACCCACCCTTCCACCACGCCAAAACACAGCGCGTGACGACACAATTCCTGCTAATAGACGGAATTAAAAGAATTTTTAAGGAGTCCCGAACTCCCTTTGATGCCACCCAACTCAGGGCATGGCAAAAGCAGCACACAATCCCTGCATCCAGCCTGAGAATGCAGCTCTCCTCCACAGCGATCTGTTTGGAAGGCAACAGCCTCCACTGCGAGAGGAAAATAGATGTGGGGACTTGATTTGCAATTGTTCTTCCATCGAGTTTATTGTGATGACATGACACACAAATGTACCTTCAGATGGAAAGATTTGTAAGGTTTCAGTCTTGTCTGCTCTCTGAGATTTGCCAAGGACACCTGGGAACCATGTGGGCTGCATGGAAATGTATTGGTACTGAGGAGATTCACGTGTTCCCTCGAAGTTGTATTTATAAGAAAGCTGTCAGCTCTGAAGCTGAAATTGGGACTTACACATGTATTTTGAAAGACATGTCTCGTAAGTGACAAAACCATGAATGAGTTAAATAAATACAAATGAAAGCGTTCCAATTTGCAGGATAATTGTTATGTATTTTGCTTCTTAGGATTTAAACCTTTCATGGGGCAGTAAAAAGGGAGATTTTCAGGACAGGTATCCCCACTCCTCTCAAAATTCACCAAAAGTGCTACAAAACTCCCTTACGCTCCTTTGAAAATTCATTCCCAGATCAATCATCCATTTGATCATTTGCTATTTAGTATCAGTAAACACTGACTACACTGACTTTTGAGACTAAAAATCACATACTTCTCTTCCACCATCACCTAACGAGGAAGATGGACCCGATGATACAAAAATACCCAGGATATCACCCCAAGAAAATGCCATCATTTTAGCCTGTTAACTTACTGGCTACTTCTGAAACACAACAGCTACTACCAGGAAATTCAGTCTTGCATTGTATTTCCTGCAACCAATCCCATTTTTTTGGAAGTCACGCTGCATTTACACACCCCTCACAAAACTCCCATCTCCTGAACCATGGAATGAGTTGCTGTTACAGAAAAGTGCCCATGCTAAATGGTTCTGTGACTCATTAAACACATTGATCTGACACAAAGTCAGATAATTCCAAGAGGTTTGTTAACATTCCAAACAGAGCTCTCTGCAGCCCTCCATTCATCATCACATCCAACTTCAAAGTTTGGTACCACTAAAACTTTTGCTAATATGGGTTTTAAGAGCAATTACTGGTAAGATACGTATCATTTTTAATAAATCAGGTCAATTGATTAAAATACAGCAGACTTAGGCTCATTTATGCATTATTCCCTAATATGCTCCAATTCTACATGAAAGTTGCATTAACAGCCAGATAAAAACCTCCTAAGAATCCCACAATCCTGGGATAGTGGAAGGTGTCCCTGCCTATTGCAGGGGGTGGCACTGAATAGGCTTTAAGGTCCCTTCCAACCTGAATCATTCTGGGATTTAATGAGTCTATGAATTAGGACAGGATTTGATGGCTGGTTTAGACTCAGGAATTGATTCCTGAATTACACCCAACGTATCATATTTGTACAAAAATAAAGCACCTCAGAAGAAAGAGAACATCTATTAAATTTCCTGTCAGGAGACGTGTCAGAATGAAGAGTCTGCAACACAGAAAAACCAGCAACAGTGTTTTGAAAGCCAAACAAAAAGCTCTGAATGCTATCTGCTATACAAATCACCCACAAATGAGATGGAATGTCTTGATGATTTCCTTTTTTCTTTCATGCCATCAATTGAAGAATATGATGCTGAGACCGACCGCAAAATGCTTGAGAAAGAAAACTGAGATGTCAGGCACAGGAGTTTGGCTGAGACAGAGCAGGAGCACATTAAAGAGTATTTAAGAGAAGCAAATGCCAGGATTGTCTTCCCACAGATATATCATCTGGCTGGAAAGCTGAGCCAGGCTGGAACACACACGACTGCACGAGGCTTAAAGAGCCTCTGACGAGTGGCTCTAAAGAGCCCAGGTGCGCTTGGCATTTTCAGGGGCCATCTACCAAGCAGAGTGTTCTCCTTGCTCTCTCAGGTCATTCTTTCAGAGGGGTGGCAGTGTAGGATTAGCAGAGCTGCTAGTCCTACCCATATCAATCTGTCCATCAGTACCTTGTCCTTCATAAAGTCCAGCTTTTAATCACACGTGCAGATTGTCAGCTCTTGAATGTTCAGTATTTTACAGAATATAACCTATTCCAAACAGAGTAATATTTGTCATCTAGTAGCTGCTGACATTAAATAGAAACAATAAAGTGCAGGATCCTCTCGAGTACTCACATTTTCAGGTATACTGGGAAGCTCTCTGGTGTCAGGCACAGTAAAGTAAGAGTGCTACAAAAAGACCAAATATTGATTATTTCAATAATGTCAAAAACAATCTAAATTTATTGCTTGGTATTAGCATCAGCACTAACAGCAGTTGCTCAGCTAAGCAAAAATGACAGAATATTTGTTACCAACTACCAGCCTGAGCTCTCTGTCCTGGATTGCACAGGCTGGGTTCTCAGATCACCAGCGCAATAGGAAATGCATTAAGATAGAAAGTATCAAATGCTCCTGGAAAGTTATATTCCATGTTTTTGTTCTTCAGAGACACTGCTACAGACAGACACACAGGCTGTGACAGATGCCAAGGAAACTCCAAGGCAGGCTGTAATTCAATCCATCTTTCCCCAGCCCACGGCAGGATGGACTTCAGAAAACAGCAGCAGGCAGGGCCTTCTCTGGCTCACAG
This sequence comes from Dasyornis broadbenti, assembly GCA_013397935.1. Taxonomy (NCBI): domain Eukaryota; kingdom Metazoa; phylum Chordata; class Aves; order Passeriformes; family Dasyornithidae; genus Dasyornis; species Dasyornis broadbenti. The sequence goes on along the minus strand of VZRN01003151.1, from coordinate 1,303,420 downwards.
CACCAGAGGGGTTCATTCCAGCCAAGGGGGAAGCTATGGAAATGTACTGAGAAATGGTTCCTAAGGGTTAATGCCTGCTTACCTGAAAAATACTGAACACTTCTAGGTCACTTTTATACACTCTAAAAGCACATTTTGAAAGACCATATTGCTCTCATAACTTCATAATCCATTATATTGTTCAATGTTTTCAATTGTCTCCATTCCAGGAGACCAGGTTCATTCTAGCTCCCAATCTGACCACAGATGACTTGCATGATCCTTGGTCAGGGCTTTGGAGGAGAGAACGTGACTTGTATACAGTTTGTACATTTTTAAGATTTTCACAATTTGTCTTAGGGCTACTTATTAATTATTGGCTGAAGCCTTAAACGCTGTTCCATTCTTGGCACAGTTCCACAACTGGCACAATTCTCTTGTACACAAATCTCAGACATCTCAGTGCTTCCTGATCAGGCTGTAACCTGAAATAGCAGGCGAGGACCACAGCCACATTGAATAGAGACACTAAATGAGAAACACAAGTTTTGCTTTCTGATGCATCACTGGTTTGGTTTGGTTGCAAAGATGCAATGCCAAGAGGGAGGAACAGCACTCAGAGCTGTTATCACGTAGAGAAACTTCACTCTGACCCTGCAATGTCAGAAACAGCCAAAATCAAATCAGAAAGACACAGTCCCTGGGCTGCTTTTTTATATCCTTTCTTGCTTCATCACCCATGAAATGTCTGAGACAAGGGGAGACAGGCAGCATTCCTTGGAACCACTGGTATGAAAAACTCGAGTATCCCCACTGACCCTGCCCTTGGGAGACAGCTCCTGCCCTAAACAGAAATGCTGCTCCTCAAGAGGGCTCTTCGAGGGGCTGGGGACATGTCCATGGCCAGTTGGGACCAGCAAGGCCACACAGCTGCTCCTTGGGTACTGCCAGCCTAGGGGGAGTGAGGGGCATGAGCTGCTTCTTGCCAGAAAGTGCTTGAGAAGGAGTAAAGGAAACCGAAGGGAGACTTCCCAGGAGGGTCCACATGAACTCTCAGCTGGCAGCAGCAGCAAGGAGCATCTGCAGTGCTTCACCACAGCCTGGAGCATGAGACTGTGCTGCAAAAATGAATTTGAAGACAAAAACCCCAAAAGACTAAATTCAAAATACAATCCTATCAATAAAATCTCACACCTGTGGTGGGGATCTAAGCAATGTGCATTGCTTAATTTTCTCACAAGATATAAAAATGAAATAAATTCTTTTTTGTGTGAAGTTTTTGGGGGTGGGAGAAGAAGAGAAGAAAACCAGAAAATGTGATGAGCCTCCAAAGACTGTTGTGACAGGTAAGTTCCTATTTGTTTCCCAGCCTTCTCCCCTTGCAAACTTCCAGGACCAGGAGTTGTGCAGAAGCATGGGCAACAAATGTCCCATGGGTGCTCCGTGACGTCCTGCAGGTCACAGGTGATATGGTGAGACATTCCCAGGGGGAACACACACAGCCTTCCTCCAATCAAAGAACTGTGTTTCAAAGACATCTGAGGTTAGGGAAAGGGAAGCAGAGGGCCCCAGTTGTGAACAGGGAATTTCACAGTTCCTCACAGGAAAACACCACCTGTGTACAAGCTCCAGAAGAGCGAATTGCTTTTGACATTCCTCTGTTGTGACATGGAATGAATATTAAACACCTTAGTTTACATCTCCCCCCCGCCACACTTACCACTCCAAGATGAACAGAGGTTCCTGGTTCAGGGATGGTAAGTTTATGAAATGTTTCTAGGAGCTCACTCCTCTGACTATCCTGAAATGAGAAGGAGAAAAACCAAGGAATACTAAGCAGGCATTGCTGTCATCACGTAAACTCCAAGGCAGAAGGGCAGTGTAGGCCAGAGGATGCCAAGTGGGTAAACATTTTGCATTCTAAGATCAGTTCTACTTTCACTGCCCATGACAAATAAACTTGGATCAGACACCTGGCAGAGACTCATGGGACTCTGCAATATGGGAATTTGCAGGAATTGTGCTGAACACAGGTCAGGGAGTCAGTAAGTCCAGCATGGGTGACTGCAGGGACTTGTGTAGGATCCACAGCCACAGTCTTGGACTTTATCTTCTCCAAGAAGAAAATTAAATGCATATTTATTTTTCAGAGGCACGTGCCAAGCTGAATATGATCTTCTACATTGCTGCATCATACAGATTAATAATTCACATAGTCATCTCTGACAGAAGCACTTCTTCAAAACAGCTTGCTTCATCCTCTCACCCTCACTCATTTGATATCGGGATAGGAAAAGGAAGCTCAGTATTTTGGAATAATACCTGTCCTTTTGCTGAATAATCTGCCAAGACATTGAGCAGTTTATAAAAGACTTCAAACCATGGGAGGTAACTGAAAAAAAAAAAAAAAAGAAAAAATAGAAAAGACAGTTATTTTGGTTTTGAATCCTAATACAAGTGGACTGTTCAAATTGTATAATCAGTATCTCAGTTTTTAATTGTTTTCAAATCTCATTCCAGCACTATATTTAGCCTGGCCGTTACTTCAGTCAAATAGAAACTTCATTTTCAGTACATTTGCACACAACTTCCAAAAGAGAAGAAGAAACAAAATCAAAAGGGAAACGTGCAGAAAAAAATCACACCTTTTTCATTTACTTTACATCTCCATTCCATAAAGTAAGACAGCGAGGATGTTCCTTTTCACTGCAGCTTTGGCAGGATTCTGTGCCCTGTTTGCATGGCACAGTTCTTTATTTCAATCCCTTTTCCAACACCAGTGAGGAATTTCCTTGGCTGCGGCAAATGCAAAGCCAGTCAGTGATGCACTCCCTGATGCTCTTTAATCACAGCTGCTTTCTGAAGCAAATGGATTCTATTTTGATATAGTTAGACAGGATTTAAAGTTTTTATAAAATATGACTACATCCTGACAGCTGTAAGGAATGCAGTGCCCTGTGGTCCCTGGCTGTGCAGCTCTGGTGATAAATGAGGTGAGAAGCTCTATATGAGACAGACAAAGTGACTGGCACTCCATCATTAGCGTTTGTTTGAAGCCTGCAAATGCTACTGTAAAATGTAAGTAGCTTATCAAAATATACTGATAAGCAACTTAACTTTTCATGTTATATGACAGTATTATCGTTTAAATTAATATGCTCTAAACATCTTTACAAAGTGTGTATTCGAATAGAGCAGAAAGACAGACAATTACCACTTGAAACCGCATTTAAGTTTGGCATTATATTGTAAACAATCCAGAAGGATTAGGTAGAAGATAAGTTTCTTTCTTTCTGTTTAGTTAAATAAACTTCACCAGAGTTAAAAGCCATTACAGGAATAACAAGAAATCCTCTCCAAACATATCTGCTAAGTAGAGATTAAGAACCTGGTAAACAAATCCGTGCAAGGCATCTATCAAAAGAGTTTGAGAAGACAGAAAAGCAGGAAGGCAGAAAGCTCCATGGCAGTGGGAAACCAAAGCTGCTCTCAGGGAGGCACAATTAAAAGTTCTACTTAATTGCTCAGGGACTTTGCCAGAAAAATATATTTACAGAGTTAAAATGAGAATCTTTAAAACCATTACTGTGTTTCTAATGTCTGTTTATCATGTCTTGTAAAAGAGGAGAACAAAAGCAGGTTTCCCCAGGCTTCTACCTCCTCAGGGCCCAGGGCAGCCAGAGCAGCAACCCAACAGGGCAACGCTGAGTCCCCAAACCAGGGCAGGTCCTGGGCATCCTTCAGAACTTCCCTTATCTGTCCTGTCCCGTGTGCTCACTGCTGAACCTCCCTGCAGCTTCCAGGGAGTTTTCTTTATTACCATCATGCACCCAACATGAGAGACCTGTAGGCTCCAGCCATGAGAATACTCCAGCCTAAACCAATTCTACATCTTTTACTCAGCACCTAGAAAAGAGCCTCTATGATTCTAATAAAAATAGCCCAGATAAGTCTCATATTCACACAATGTCAAAACTCCAGCAAACCCTCCACACAGAGAAAGACAGAGCCCCATTTCTGCCACACTTGTGACTCGCTGGCTTTCCCTTCTCTCCACCAGTACCCTCTGATGAATTTACTGTCCTTTTTTTAACATTCACTCCTCGTTTTCCAAATTATGGGTTAGCATCTCACCATAACTGCTTCTTTTTCTATTTTGAGAATAACTTCCCATTTTGAGGACAGTGTCACAGGTTGGAATCTGAGGAAATGAGCTGGTTGAAGCAGTTGAATGAGTTGAAGCAGAACTCAGCACTCCACAACACATGGGGATCTGCGTGGCTCTTGCTCATGAGAGGGGCAAGGCAAACTAAAACAAACCGACCACAAAATTGTGTCAATTATGCGGATAATCTCACTTCAGTATTCACCTCCCTCCATTGTCACTGCACAGTTCAGGATCTCTCTCACCGCAAAAATTTCTGGATACATTAGAAAGCTAATTTATCCTGCCATCTTCAATACTTTTACTTCATCACTTATTCCATGTATTGAACACTCAAGAATAAAACAGTTCTACTTTTATTAGACCAAACTGTGACCACTTAAACTTGAAAAACACCTTAAAAAGCCCCCAAGAAATATAGTTATCTGAATTTGTTTCTAGATGTCTGCCAAAAGGAAAAAAAAAAAAAATACGGCATTTTTTTTTCTTATAAAAAGCAAATCCTCAAGGCAGCCTTTAAACACCCCTCCAAAGAAACAGAGGCTGAGTTTATAACCCAAAACTTTCTGTACTGCGTGGACCTTAAGTAGCACAACTGGTAGCACTGCTGAAGATTTATGGCTTATGACTTGCTCATATTTAATTTGTAACCAAACACTTCCCCTTCCTCTTAGCTACCTCAGAACTTTTGATTAACTCTTGTTTTCACAGGTCAGAGGTTAAGCAAAGGAAGGGAAGCGCTCTGCAGTGAGATTGCCCAGAGCCCGAAGCAGCCCCTCCCAGAAACATCAAACCAGCCAGGGAAAGAGCAGCATCCAGAGGAGCTGAAGTTCAAAGGCTCCAATGAGCATAAATCTGATTGGGGTTGAAGAGTAAACAAACGGGCAATCCGAAATTTCAGTTCTTTTTCAGCTTTACCACCATTTTCAGTTTCCTCAACCTGATAGGGACAGATTTGCCACAAGCCATGAGAATGAAACCAAAGCCTCATCAGCTGGGGCTTCTCAGAGCTGAGGGATGTGTGTGGAACTCTGCTGAGCTCTCCCTCTGAGCCTGCGGGTGCCACGCAGCCCCTGCAGCACAGGCAGCCGTGCTGAGGGGCACTGCCCGAGCCGGGAAAGGTGCTGCTGCCCCAGCCAGGCCTGCCCAAACTCCCTGCACAGCACTGCATTCACTAACTTATGTGTCAGCACCTTCTTAGTAGCTCCTTGAAAGCACAAAACATCATTGCTTACATGTGTCACAGCAATCAGGGGCAGGCAGAACCATGAGACAACAGCGCTGAGCTGCTGGGGAAACACAAAGGGCTCCAAACTGTGGGGTTTAAACAGTGGTGAAAAACCAACAACTGAGGGCCAGGCTCGGACAACAGCAAAGGGACAAAAAGGAGAAAAACAGCACGAAAAGGACCCCAGCCATGGCCGTGGGCTGGGCCAGTGCAGATCTGGGGTCTGCCTTCCCCAAGGCATTCACTGAAACAAATACCTGAAGCTGAGCTGGGTCAAACAGTACCTATGGATTAAGAACAAAAGGACCAGAACAGAACACCAAAAAGGGAAGCCTCATTTTAATCTATTTCTATCCCAAGCCAGAAGATGCAACAGTGCAAAGAATAGCACAGGGGAAATCTTTAAGAAGATCTACTCTGGCATCCAGTTGATTACTTGATCAAGGAAACGATGCCTTCCTCAGGAAAAAAACAGCTGTTTCTTACCCAGTTCTGAAGCACTACTAATGAACAGAGAGTTTGATAATAAATGTCCTTTCTTTAGATGTGAAAATTCCACCATTATAATTTCTTTTGATATTTTTTGAGCGCTCATTAGGATGTAGAAGAGTCGTAAGTTATAGCATGTAACTCCCCAAATCCTGCAGCTATCCCACAGACACCATGTCCATCCAGGGGCAAGGGCAGAGGGGGCTGGGCAAACACCAAAGACGGTGTGGAACCAGGAATTTACCCACTGTTAGAAAGGTAAATCTCCAGTGACGTCAACTTTAAAAGGGAGAGATTTTCCAGTGTTATTTGTAGGAGGCAGCCAGGAAGGAGGAAGCAATAGCAGGATAACCAACCTGTGAGCGCTGAACTCATCAAAACCAACTCCCATGGAGCACTCTAGGCTTTAAGAACCTTGTCAGCAAAAATACTTCATGTTCCAGTGCAGCAGCAGCAAACCTCAGTGGCAAGGGGGACCTTTTCAAATGATTTATGAAGATTTGCCAATTGCCATAGCAACTGTTTATAAAACTAATTTTTAACATTGCCAGCTCCAACATTCCATGTTACTGCTGTGCTGACACCATGAAAAAGCAGAGCCAACACTTGTGGAAAGGTACCTGTGCTACCTTTGGTTTCCTCTGGACCTGTGAAGTCCCACCTTGGTTCACACAATTCCAGGAGCACTGGAGCTCCTGGGCTGTGTACAGGCTGAGCTGCACTCAGGTACAGCTCTCATTTGAAATTAATGGACTCAGTAATGAGTTTGACATCAACACATTTCACTCTCCTCCTAGACTGAGTTGCAAGCACTCATAACTTTTACTCCTTCCATTCACACAGATCAGAAGTGGAATTTTTAACATGTATTTATTTATAACACATACTATATATATTTTGATAACAGCATAACCAACTGCCATCTCCCTTGCAAAACAGAACAGTCATTTCCATTTTGCAGATGGGCACACTTCTCTGTGGTGACAGGCTCACAAAATCTGTCTGTATTAGCCAGGATTGGTTTGAAGGAGTTCCCTAATCTTGACCTTTAGCTCAGCACAATAATCAACAGTGACCAAGAACAGAGAATACAATCATGACCTCGGTTATTATATGAACTATAGATGCATCATCACTAACTTCATTAGAAATCCTCGACTGACAAAGAGTAAGGAAGAGGAAATTCAGGCCAAATGCTTCTTCTGCCAGCACGACTCGCGCATGTGCCACTAAAACACCCAGTGCTTCAGTTCATGGACTCTGAAGAACAGAGAGTAACAAAGAGGTGACCAGGTCCTTGGCTGTGGCACCGATGTCACCATAGAGCCCAGTAGGGTCACACTCTGCAGCAGGAGTGACCTGTGCCACAGGGGCACCTGCACCTCTCCCTGTGTCCCCTCCACACACCATCACTGGAACCAATGGGAAAACTCCAGCACAGTAATGGGAGTTTAAAATCCCAAGTACGATTCAGCAAATTGAAGACAAGAGATGGAGTTGCTTATTATTATGGTTATTGTTGTTACTATTGTTATTGTTGTTATTATTACTACTACTACTACTACTACTGCCATTTTTAATTTCAATCTATGAACCCAATGAAGGTTTGTGGTGAAGCAGAACACATCTTCTGTCTCACAGCGCTTGTCAATTCCTGCAGGACAAATGACAGATCCTCAGCAGGAACTCAGGAGGATCTTTGTGGATAATCCCAACACAGTGTTTGAAAAAATGTAAGGATGGAAAATATATCAAAAATTACTCCAGTCTCTTGGTGACTTGTTATCTTAAGACTTCTTGCCTTTAAAGATAAAACTCTGCAATTTATGCTTAAACCCAATATTGCTTCTTTCCATTCAACTATACCTGGCAACCAATGATTCTCCCCCCAGACAGCATTACTCCTCATCATGGAATCATGTTCTATTTTAAGTTAATAATGGTGATTTCATGTTCTAATGATGAATTAAGCTATGTTTGCTGAGTCACAATGCTCTTCAGGGGTTCTACACAAACTTGAATTTAAATAGCAAAAACACATCATCAAAACTCTTTTTCCTTCCCTTCATTAAAAGTATTAATTCCCCTTTTTAATGATTTTTAAATTTCACCTCAATTTTTAACACTTAAGACAAAGTAAAACGACGCTAAACTACAAATTTTTAAAACTAATCCCTTTTCTCTGCTCAAGAGAGGGACGACTCTCCACATTACTATTTTCCTTGCAGGAATACACTATTAAAATCTTTTCCCCACCTTCTTTTCCTTCTGCCACCGAGTGCTCCCAGCATCTTTATAAAATGCATTTGAAAGAACCAAGGCATCGCTAAGCTCATTTGGGAATTTCCATAGGCTAAATTCCCAGTTCAGCCGATTCTCTGTTCCAGTGTCTTCCCTCTGCTTCATGGACCTCAGTGCCGCATTATTCTCTGCTCTGGACTCAGTCTATTGACACCTTCTCACACCTACAAGTTCAAGCACAGACACCCCAAATCTCCATAGCAACCCCTGTGCATGTGAATGAGATGCAGCCTTACCTTCCATGGGAGCAGCCAATAGCCCCCTTTGAACATCAGCTTTTTATTTATTTATTTCAGGTTTGTCTGTGCATCAGACCTGACCCACCATAAGTGCCCCGCCAGTGCACAAAGCCAGCTGCACCCTTGCCTCTCCTTGCTCCCACAGGATTTCTTCTCTTCCTGCATTTTCCCCAATTTTGCAATAAACTTCCCTTTGATTATTATCCATGAGCGATCCTTCCATGATTCAGTTGAAAGTTATGCAGCTTAAGCATGACTCATGTACATATTTTAAAGTACTAAACCCCACGGAACAGAATTTTGTCTTATGGACCATCTTAATATAAAACTGTCAACAGCAAGTGCTTACTTTAATGATTTGCCATTGTGCATTAACAATAAAAGTCAATTAAACCATTCTCTTTCCAGTTTTCCTACACAGTGTGACCATGTCTGAGCAGTTGCAGCAAGTCTTCCTTGCTCAAAGCCTCCCAAGTTCCCTAAATGCCAGCACTGAGCCGAGCCCTTCCTAAACAGCTCCTGTGGCCCTGGAGCTGCAGCTCACAAAGGAGCTCAAGGGAGCTGAATACCCCTAGAACAACACGGAGCCAGAAAACTGTAACAAAGAGATTTATGATGTAACAATTTTACATTTTAGTCAAGCTGAGAAGTGCCAGGGCAGCTACAGATGCCCGTTCCGAGGGGCTTTTGTTTGTGCACTGACATCTAATTGGGACATGGCAACGGGAGCTGCAGGCTGAGTGGGACAAAGCTGTCACCCTTCCCCAGGCTCTTTGTGGCCACTCTAAAACCTTGGGGGAGAAAAGAGTCCAGTGCAGCTGCACTGTGGAATTTCTGTAAATAGAAGGAATTCAGAGGAGTTTACCACGACAGAGTGTGGCACTGTGCAGCACCCACAGCCACCTCCCGGCCTCTCATGGAGCGTGTGGAGAAGGGACAAAACAACTTCATTTTACAGACTGAAAAATAAACAGCTTTTTCATTAAAAACATGCTTTGGACTTTCACTGAAAAACATTTCATCCGAAACCAATGGGTTTGAGGCGCCTGGAGCACTACAGTTCACGCAGGAAGCAGGAATCCCAGGGCCAGGACCACCATCCTCCGCTCTGTAAAGGGGAACTGGATGTTCACAGACACAAACACAGCATCACTTAGAATGTGCAAAATTTGAACTACCTTCAATAGTGAAGCCTTCTCCTTGTGAATTACTAATCATTCTTTAATTTTAGAAATTTTATTGAATTTTATGATGGGCTATAATTCATTTCAGAAGGGCTATAATTCATTTCAGAAATATCTTTGTGGCCTGGTCTATTGTTGAGGACTGTCTGTTTTCTCTCTGGTAGATCATTCACCATCATAGGGTGTCTCCTTCCTTTTCAGAAGAGAAACTTGTAAATCTTCAGAGCTTTTTAGTTTCAGATCAACAAAGAAACTTCTCAAGTATGTTGGCGAACAAAGGACTGAAGGAGTGACAGAAAAGAAAGGTACATAAAGAAAAACATTTGTTTGCGTTTACAGCACACACAGACAATTATGTCTGTATACTCTTCTTAAACCCACGGGCAAAAGACATCCCTGAAAGCCCACTGTATGGACATGCTGAAGGGCTAGCATGTAGCAAGATATCCTTGGAGTAAAAAGTCGACAATTACCTTCCCTTTAACACCAACAGAAACACATTGACCAACTGTTTTAGTCAGCTAGGGTAAAATGCTCTAAATAACAAATAAGAAGAGCATAGAGAACAGCCTTAAAGTGAGGAAAGTTACAGATGATACTGGCTCTAAATTATCTGGACTTAAAATAAATTGGTTATGAAGGAGTTAGAGCAGTTTGGCACATGAAGCTTGATTTTAAAGAGCAGGATGCACTAGACAGCATGAGAGCCTCAAGATCCCCACCAAAGTGACAATACAGAGAGAGGATTCCAAAGGCTTAGCTTGTCAAGGAATCTCACTTCTCAAACCATGTTTAAAAGCACACATGAAAGTGCTCGAAGAGAGAATTCTAGATGTGGCAGACACTCAGAGATCCCACTAGGTTTGAGACATCTGGCATCAGTTGAAATCCATCACATTTCATTTGGGGATCAAAGCCTGCTGTTAAGTCTATCACAGGTTGAAATAGTAGATCCTGAACAGCCTTTTCATCCCGATGCAAATTAACCCTTTTTCCTTGACCAGAGAAACAGCTCCTTTTCATTACTGACTCCAATCATATGTGCTTGTCAAGCTATGCCCTCTAGTACTAAGTTTCAGCTGAAATTTCAGTAGAATTATGAACTTTTTATTATAAATCAAAAGTGCTCCCTCCCAGCCACCAGGCCCCATGCTCTGGCACATGCTGCAGTGAGCTCCAAAGCCACTCTGGGACACAGTTTGTGTCACCATCTGTAATGGAGATAAATTCCTGAAGGGAAGAAAAATTTCACACACCTCTGTGTTCAAGAGCCCCACTGCACAGCAGCCAGCTGTGCTCGGCTGCTAAAGGGATTTGCCATGTATTGAAAAGTTGCAGCTGAGCATCAGGTGTATATCTGTGATCCCTGTGTGTGAGTTCTGAGATACGATGGTGATTCCTCGCATTTTGGTAAATTAACTGCAGAGAACATTGGGGTGGGGAAGAAGGATATTTCAGTAACAGAAGAGAAATAATTTACATGTACCCCTCTTCTGCATTCCCCAAACCACTTGTGTTTCTATTGCAAAGAAACAAAGTTAAGTGAAGCACGGGCTTTTACAGCTCCCTTCACAGGGAGGGAGCTTCATCACACTGAAGAAATATTCACATGCTCAGAGGGAGTACACACAGCTCCTAATAATAAGCAAAGTTGGTAGGAAGTCATAAAAGTTAAACTCAAATGCAAGCAGAGCTGAAAGAGCCAAGTGAAAAATTCATGATTATGTCGGCACTGTGGTACTTGCAACTGATAATTTGAGACTGCAAAGAGCTGGGCCAGGCATGGAAAAATCACCTTACAGCAAACAAGCACTTGCAGAGCAAGATGTCAACACAGTCCTTGAGTGGAAGGCTATAAAGACCAAGTCAGAGTCTGATATTTGAGTGCAGATTGTTTATGACCACAGTGTACAATGGTTTAGGATTTACAGCAAACATTCAGATGCAAAAATAAGCATACAAAATTATGGTACTTGACTCTTCACCTGCAGAAACACCATTAATATACATATCCACAGAATTTCTGAGAATGTGACACATAAATTAACAGAAAAGTCTTTCTGGCCCATTTCCTGGCCAGCAAGCACAATTTTTATTTACGAGACTTCTTGTCTAACCATCAGCTTAAGCAAATGATTAAAACTGGAAATTGCCCACAATAATTTTATTTTCTGTATACTCAAACACTAATAAATGCTAAAACACACTGAGGAAAGTTACTGCAGGTGATGTTCGCTCGGTGTGGAGGAAGATCTGTCCCTTATCAAGCATGTTCAGAAACAGCCAGGGTCACAAATGAGGGGTTTTATTTGGTCTCCCTGCACAGCCCAGGGAACTCTGCCTCTAGGAAGCCACACAAAGCCTCTCTCCTGTGATTACAGAGTGCCAGGATCCCGGTTTCTATTGGAACAATATGCACAAGTTACTCAAGCAGCTTTTCTCAGCAGTTTCACCTCTGGAGCAGCCCGGGAGTCTCCAATTACCTCTGCATAACCCGAGGGCTCTGCCACAGCTCCAGTTTTGAAGGAGGAAGTTGCCATGTAATCTCATTGGGAATGTTGTACACATCTGTCAGCAGGGACAGGATGCTCTCACTCCTGACAGATGCATTTGTAAGCCTTCAGACAGCAACCCAAAAGTGATCCATTTGCGGAAGAGAGGATCTATCCATCTAGTACTTTAACTACTTCCTCCCTACCTTTTTGATGCCAGGGAGTGGGGTTTTCCCCAAGGTGATGCATTAATTCAGTTTGTATTAGGTCTAAGATGAAGTTTCCATGCCAGTCAGCCAGGGCCAAAGGTAATAAAAAGTGACATGATTTAATTACTTCTGTTACAGTTGTTCAGCAAGGAAAGAAGGTGCAACATGAAGGCCTAATTAATTAAGTAGAATTGGTTTCTGGTCAGAAGGCAAGACCAGTGAAGTAGTTGGACTGAATGCAGAACTCTCAGCTTTATCTAATTCCACCAGTAGCGATACACTACTAACACTTGACATTTTTGTTGTGATCCTTCTCATTGATATTTTACAGAAGTGCTTGGACTTGGAAGTCAAGTTTCAACAAAATCTGCAACAAATTTCCTTTGACACACCTTCACTGTTCTACACGTTTACTAAAAGTCAGTTAAAATAGTATTGCCCTGGACTTGCAATGTAGAGGGAAGAGGAAAAGAAAAGGTGGAGCGTTTATTTTTAGGGATCCTGGGCCTCAGATCTCTCAGGCCTGTAGCCAATGTGAATGTGAATCCACTCTGGAGCCTTCTCCAGTTTAACTGACTTCTTATTTTCCTGTAAATATTATGACCAACAAGATCACTAAGAGTCTGTGCAAGATTTATTATCTCCATTGGATAAAAACATGAATCCTTTTGCATTGCCAGGAGAAGGTGACAAACTGCACACAGAAAAGCTTGGAGGGCCAGGACTGTTGGAATGCATGAATCTGCACAAGTTCACAAATTTTCTTCAAGGATACAGACTTTAGAGACACAGAGGACTAGAGGTGATCAGGATCACTGTAATGGAAGCAATAATTCTGCTTGTCTATAACTGGGAGCGCTGACAAAGAGCCTAGCCCTGGAACCAGCTCCCTCTGGAAAGCACGGCTACAGGTCTGTGAGCTCGGAACATCCCTGACAGTGCAAGGCCCCAAACCTGTTGCTGCATGTCCTGGAGCATTTCCATACTCATGGTCCTTTCCCTGTCCAGCCCTTCTCCAGGATCCCTCCCTCCTGCTGGCTCCAGGCCCCACAGGCTGGTTTGGCCCTGGCCAGTGTGTGCAAGAGGAGTGTGAGGACGCTGAGGCTGCAAGCACTGCACCACCAGCTCAGGACCAACAGAAAGCAAGAAAAAGCAAGAATGGAATGCACTCCAAGTTCAACTGAAATGCACATTTCTCTGTGCCAGAGCTCGAACGCTTCTCCTTGTTGCACCAGCACTGTGGAACAAACCCCTGCAGCCGCACGGCGGCAGCGCCCATCGGTGCAGGTTCTAGTGAGATTTGGAAGCATTTGCACAATTACGCTGCTCATAATTCAAACTCTGTTTTGTGTCTGTCGTTATAGGTCATTGTTGGCCAGATGGAAAATATTAAGGAAAAAGGATTGCAACTAAATCAATCAGCTGTAGAGTGCTGCCAAAAGGCCCCAGGCTAACTACAAGCAGATTTGCAGGCAGGCTCTGCTCCGTCACAAGCCGGGATCTGGCACATCCTCTGCCCTGCCTAACAGCAGGAGGGCACGGGGCCAGCTGAGAGCAGCTACTGTGCCAAACAGACTGTGCAGGGCTTGCTGCTTGAATGCTTCCACAGAAAGGCGGAATCGATGGGCTCTCTGTAAACAACTCCCTGTACTTTCTGGCTGCTACTAACTCACAAGTGGGATAACTTCATCCCACTACAAAATTAATGCAAGTACACAGTTCAGCCTTGGTACCAAAATCAACATGGAAATAAATAAACACCAGTGTTAAAGGATAACACTTCAACCTTCATCTAAGAATAATGATGTGTACATGCACATATATAGTGGAAGACAAAATCAGCATCTTTTCTCCAGTGCAAAGCACCATACGGGCAGTCTTTGCGACCTGTGATGTGCAAGTAGGGAGAGACTTAAGTTTGACTATTGAAAATTTGACTTTTAATGTTTATTTCTAATATCAACACTTCCCAGAACATACCATTTTTTTTTGTAGAGCTCATGACTGCACTTATCAATAAGCAGGTCCAGTTTATCTAGGAAGTTCTGCAGGAAAGACCATCTTACTTATATCACCCAAGAAACCTCTTATGCACTCAGCATTTGAGTGCAGCCAGCCATGCCTGTGGGTAAAACTTCCAGCTTGCTAGATGGACATAATTTCTGTTTCTAGTTTCTAGTAAGAGAAAAAATGATAGAAGGAGAGGGGAACTTCTGGTTCAAACATCATCACCAGCTGATCACAAACAGCAAAGCTTCTGCAGCAAAGATTTCACATCCCCTACTCCAGCCATAAGGCATTATTAGCATATTTAATTATTTTTATCATCTTATTTAAAGATACTTGAGCAAGAAAAGATACTAAGCCTTAAAGGCTTTCAGAAAGAAGTTTCTAGAGTCTGCAAAAAGTTTAATGGCAGAGATGAAAATGAAACACAACAAATGAGCAGATGCAATACAAAATTCTAGTCTTCTTTTCCTGGAACAGTAATTTTAAATAGCTCATCTCTATCTTGTAAAACTTGTAAGGACAATAAAGGAAAAACCACAGGAAGTTTGGAAAAGTTACACTGGAGACAGTGTATCAGGAAGAAGAAACACAAAGCAGATAGCTAAATTTAATTGATGTCAAGCTCCCTCTTCACTAGGTTCATCACTTTTCCATATATATTCTGACAAGCAACTGAAAATAAAAGCCAGTGTCTGTTTAAGCGAATCAGCAGGGGTAAAAACCCTAAACTTTTGAGATGTAAACTGTTTTATAAACATGTCAAGTTAAGGCAGAATGCCTGCAGCACCCGGAGCCCCTCTGGCCCTGCACACGCACTCGGGGCGTTCGCACATTTTCTGAGCCACTTCAGCTCAATTTCCTGTCACCCAGCACAGAAAGTCACCCTGGTTTGCTGCAGTTACAGCTTGTAAGAAACTCCAGTTTCTGTCAAAGAAGGTCAGGCTGAAGCTCCAAGGCCTGCCTGCCCTCTTTTCTTTTTTCTGTAAGGCCCATGCAAAGGAACTGAGGCATCTCTGCTCTCCAGCTCTCACTGACAGTCAGTGTAAGTGCTGAAGCCACTGCTAAAAAAATAATAATGAAAAAAAAACCTATGAAGGCGTCAGAGGCTCAACAGCAACATTTTTATTAGGTACAATTCTGTTGTACTGTTGAATTGGAGATCCAATTTCCCATGATTTATACATGTATTTTGTGGCCTTTGCCATGTCTAACAGAAGCAGTTTCCCATTTGCTTTCATCTCCCAAGCATTTTAAGTAGAACAGGGATTCCAGGGTCGATACACCTTAAGGACCAAACAGACTGTCCAAAAAGTGTTCCAAGCATTTCCAGCCATTATGAAACATCTTCTGCAAGGCTTCAAAGCATCATATAGATACATATGGAAGCAAAACATTGATTTCACTTAGTACCATTTTATTCAATAGACAACTACAGTAAATCCTCAGAAAATAAAGACTGGACTTTTTTCCTACATAGACAGTAAAATGTCTAATTTTGTGTCTACACAGAAATCTAACAGCGAAAAGGGGAAGGAAAGAAATCAAATTAAAGAGATACATATGGAGAGAGAGATGGAGAGTTTTTTTCCATTTGGGGGTTTTTTTTAAGGCTCTCTCTGCCCAGGGGTTACATACAGTCATTGCTTGCAGCTTTGACTTGTAATTACAACTTAAACTAGCAAAAGAAATTCTTCCTGTGTTGTAGAACAGCTCCGTTTCATTGCCAGTTCTCTTCCTCTCCTTTCAAATAAGTGTATTATATGTAAACATCTTTTAAATAGTAATTATAATAGTAATCTCACATCACAGTTGCGAAACAGTAAAAAGTGTCATGGTAAAGAAATGAACTCCCTGATGGGGTGGTGAAAAGTACAATTTGAGGCAGGTGAGCCTTCATGCAGCCAAATACTGAATCCCACTACAGAATAAGTTGAAGACACACAGAACCCAGCAAGTGGAAAACTTGTAAACAAATGAGTGCACATAACAGAGGTTTGTATATTTAACCCTTTCACATAGTGATAATGAGGTTTTTCAAAGCGCAATACAGCCCCATTTTATGGTAATGTCCAAATTCTAAAATAAAAATGCATCAATCCCCAGGCATCCGTATTTTTCTGTGGTTTTTGGCCAAATCAATGAAGAGGGAAGATTCTAGAAGACAACAGGACAATTGCTATAAAACAAGCCCCACCACAAACATTCAGTCTCCTCCCCCAGAGCAGGTACCAGCAAGGCAGTGGGGCTGGTCCCTCTGCCCCCGGCAGGGCTCTGGGGCTGGGCGCTCTCCCCCAGCAGGTCCCGGGGCTCCGGGCAGGGCTGTGGGGCAATGCAGCTCCCGGCGCTGTCTGGCCCATGGCTCAGGGCCCTGCCAGTTGGCATGCCCGGGCCAGGAAGCTGTCAGTTCCAATCAGGGCCCGGCCCTGCAGCCCTATTAAAGAAGTCTTGCTGGTTAAGGGGCGGCCACTGTTTCCAAAGCATGGGAAAAAAAAAAAAAGGGGGGGAGAGAAAAAAAAANGGGAAAAAAAAAAAAAAAAAAAAAAAAAACGAAAAAAAGGGCTCTGCTTTCCTTAGATTTGAGCTGGCAACTTTCACTGACTGGAGTTTTCAAGGAGCTATGAATGAGCCTAACAAAGGAGTTCTGTGGCCAGTTTCTGGCTGAAATCCATGTCAACAGTTTTTAAGGTCACAGGTCACACTAACTAACATTTATTCCCAGCAGACCCCGCTCTAAACACACGCTGTAAGTAGTACAAATTTGGAATTTTTCTGTAATCCCTTGAGATATTCCTGATCCTTCCACATGTTTCTGCTCAATTAAAAACAATTCTCACTTTGCACCACAAGAGAGGCCCCTGCTCAGAAATCTTATTCTGTCCTAAGAATAAATGGACAAAGACTGCAATCAAAGGGAAGGAAAGGGGGGAGGAGAGGAACTCACAACAAATCACACCAAAAACCTCAAATAACTCCATACAGAATCACATTCAGTTAGTTACATTTTCTGCCATCTGTCACAAACTATTATGGATTCATTTCTTTTTATCTTAGAAAAAGAGTGGTGCAGAGCTCAGCTATTTTGGCCGAGAGGGATTTCCACACAAATGTTTCTGCATTTCACTTCAAAAGAATTATTTCAGTTTGAGTACAAAACCTGAATACCCACCGAAAACTTCAAATTCAGTAAAAGTGAAATCAGAGTTGCACATGGGACCTTTGCAAACCCGTAACTTTGCCCAGGAAGTTTGTGAACCAAAGCAAAACTACACAAACTTGGGTCTGGTTTTGTTTTCTTTTTAAATAAAAGACCAGAGCTCTTCACTAAATCCAGAACTATCTACACTGTTCTCCCTCAAAAGCCCATTCAAAATCTGATGTGAAGTTAGAGTGAAACAATAAAATTTAGGCTCTTAATGTATATCCATTAGGATTTATCCCATTGCAGCTGAAATGCTGAAAACCTTAAATAGTGTCTCAGAGAGAAAAGATATTTGGGTGTGAAATTTTTTTCCTAAGCTATTAAAATTCCCAAATTAGAACTCAGAATTTGATGACTGGACATCAGCTCTTACCTTACTGTAAAAAAAATAATTCAAAAGCACATTTTAAGTTTCATACCATATTGCATTGAAAATGGTAGTCTGGAATTCCAATTTCCCTGGGAGATGTGGGTGTGTGCCATGAGAGCCTCTGGGGTCTGGGGTCCATCTGGGCTCAGACTCCAAACTCAGTGGGGTCTGAGACTCACCTGGGCTCACCCCCAAACCCTCCCAGGATGGGTCCATCACTCACCTGGGCTCACCCCCAACCCCTCCCGGGAGGGCTCTGTCACTCACCGGGGCTCACTCCCAACCCCTGCCGGGATGGGTCCATCACTCACCTGGGCTCACCCCCAACTCCTCCCGGGAGGGCTCTGTCACTCACCTGGGCTCACCCCAATCCCGGCAGGCTCTAAGCCTCACCTGGGCCGTACCTGCGCCCCCGCGCGCCCTCTGCTGGCGCCGCTGCCGCAGCGCAGCCGCTCAGGGTCACCCCAGCCGGGCCCTGCATCTTCACCTCGAGAGACAAAATTGGGGCAGGGCAAAGGAATCCGAAGAAGAGGGGCAGGTTCGACATTGAATAGAGTGGTTCTACATTAAAGACAACCACAGGATAGCCGGAGAAGCAGGTTTAAAGTTATCAGAGAGTTCATCAATCTGTGTGAGCTACTGCAGCAGGAAAAAATCCATGGTAACTACCTCAAAAGCGGATTTCTAAGCAGTATTGGGTAAAACAGTCAAAGCAGTTCCTCACCAAAAGGAATTGCCTTTCTGCTGGCCATACGATAACCCCACTGTTACTGAACTCCAAGAGGTGCTTCACTGTGCTCTGTATCCACAGGGAAAAGTCTCTGGGTCACTTCAAAGCTTAAGTCCAGACCCTGACTTCTGGCCCTTGAGTACTGTGTCAGCTTCCAACTTTGCTTCCAGAATGCTGCAGAAATTTTTTTAAGCATTCTCTGAGTGAAAAGAATTCTTTTCAACCCTATTTGCGTTCACTTCTCATTCTCACATTCTTCAGCATGTTTTTCCTCGTCCATTTACAATGCACCATCTTTTAATACATAAAGGACACTAAGAAGATTCACATCAATAATGGGAGCTGCAGTCCTGGAAATAAAGGAAGTGATTTCATGTAATGCTGATTTACACTCTTTATTATCCTCTAAAACTTGCATAAACTTGCATTAATGATGAACTTTCTTTTTCTCATCAGTTCACAGGAGAAAGAGGCAACAGGAAGGAAGCAAGAGTCCCAATTCATGCACTGTGGTTGGTTTTTTTTTGGTTATGAGTTGAAGCAGAAGGCATTTAACTACAACAGAACTCCTCCATTTCTTCTTGGCACTCACTCAACATAAGGGAGCTGACAGCAAAGAACTCTTATCCAGGAGGGATCAAGAAGGGACCCAGACTATTCCTCATTCAGATTTTCTTTTTAAAACTGTGTTTCTCCTTTAATTTGACATTAATCAGGCAAAGTTACCTTCTGTAAGCAGACACTGCCCACATGAGACTTGGGGAATCAGCACACGACTGTACAGGGGAGAAGCTCCGTGGGAAGAGCTGGGAAACACCTTCCTGCCTGCAGGATACAGTCCATGCTGCTGGACTGCCAGAGCTAATAATAGCTGAAGTGTCTGCTAGGGAAAAGACAGCATGAAAGAAGATACCAAGGAAACACCTGTCACTCTGCCTCCCACTCAATTAATTAGGAGTTTTGTTAAATCTCACAACAATTTCTCCAAATATTAAGCTCCCATTCCATGGCATTGCTGTGTGCACCCCCTGCAAGGAGAGGTGACCTTGTATTTTGCAATGTCCCCCCTGGAATGCTTCAGAAGGGGCACATTCAGTCAGACACATGCAGGGTCCCACTCTCAGGTGCCACACACTGCACTCATGGGACAAAGACTATCCTCTGTCTTTACACTGGTTGTGTCCCGTGGAAAGCCAATCATGGCCCTGACAGATGTCCCCAGCTGCTCGCAGAGCAAACTGTCCTCATTTGTGAGGCTTCAGCCCCAACTGTGCCGTCACCTCCCTGCCTGTCCACAGGTAACTTTGGGCAGGCTTCACCTGGGCCACTGCTCCTAAACTTCCAATTCCTCACCATCACACAAAAGGCAGAAAGCAGAAGACAGGCAATTCTTAAACTTGTTTAAAAGAAGACAGACCAGATGCCACGTGAAAATCTTTGATACATGGAAGTTGTTAATGGAACTAAAATATTGGTAGACATCAAAACTGATTTTATTGGCATAATTTCTTGCAGCAAATATAAATGGAAGATTCTGGACTGTATTCCAACATGGCTGTGGGAGGTTATCAAAAACTACTCTGATAGAGCTCTTGGCTCATTTTCTCTGAAATACATAGTTCCAGCTTCCACTGACAGTCTTTATTATGCCAAACTTCACAGAACTCTCAACAGGACGGAGGAACGCTCACACATACAAACTTTGGGGCTGTGGAGAGCATCAGTGACATTCTCTCAGTTACCGACAGATGCTTTGTTAATAAAACTTGCATATACAAATGTCCACAAAATGTCTTAACAAGATCAGTTGTGACAGCTAAAGATAACAGCTGCCATCATGCTATGTCATATCAAATTACTGCAAAGAGACTTTTTCCACGTTGTTAACTCCAGAACATTGACTACAAACAAATACAGTTATCTTCAGAGGAACTCCAAGTGCAAGGCATTTTGCACCACTTGTGCAGAAGAGCAGTGACTTTGAGGAGCAGATAGGGAAATAATTCTTAACAGCTGGAAATGGTAATTGCAGTGTAACTGCACAGTCAAACACTGCTCCTGCAGTCAGCCAGAAGCAAATCCACAGACCTACCTTAAGATACAGAAGCAGCTCTTGGCCCCCGAAGATAAGCGACAGAATCCAAACCTCTGCTTGCTGTCAATGTCTGTGAGCACAAACGTGAAGTTCTGCCCAACTTGGTTAATGGCATGGCTGCAAACACAAGAGAGCACGAGAGAAAAATGAATGCTGAGCTAACTCTAAGTATCACATCCAAGTCATTGAACCTATAACATTTCCTCTTTCAGCGTAGTTTTTTTTAGAAATTAACTAAAAAGTATGCACCCTCTAGAACTTTAAATACACTTGATGAGGGACGAGTGG
Organism: Dasyornis broadbenti; assembly: GCA_013397935.1. Lineage (NCBI taxonomy): Eukaryota > Metazoa > Chordata > Aves > Passeriformes > Dasyornithidae > Dasyornis > Dasyornis broadbenti. Next base: position 1,282,442 of record VZRN01003151.1, on the reverse strand, counting down.
GGGTTTTGTGAGGGTTTTTTCCCCATTTTTTAAGTGTGGGAGGATACTAAAAATGAGTTTATCTTTAAATGAAAATGGTTCTGACTATCAATCAGCAACCAACCCCATCTTTGCTCATATAGCCCAAAATATTTCTAATTATTGGAAATTAAGACTTAGGTCATGTCCTAGGAGTTTTTTAGGTTTTCTGAGAACTGAGAAATCTGACTTGCATTAACATGTGCAGCTTTACAAGTCACTCCTACCAACTGCAAGAAATACGTGTTAAATTCAAGGCCATTTAACTAACAGTCATAGGCCTTAAAATATTCTCTTCTATGATGCCACACAGAAAAAACAGTTTCTGTGGGAGATTATACACTCAGTGCCTACAGGAAACAAAGGAAAAACAGACTTGCAGAAATAAAAGCTGGATCCAGCTTAGAAAGAAGAATCTTTCAGTGGATTCCAAACAGGGAAAGACAAACATGCAGTGATGAAGATGAACAAAAAGACAGATATTCAAGGCATTTCAGTAGTCTGAGAATTAGCCAGTGTAAATACTATCATCCTCCTGAAATCTAAATGTCAGCAGAGCAACCACTTCCATAAACCACACTGAGCTGCTAGGGATACCCAAAAATCCCTCATTGGTTGTGTGTTTTATCTGTAAAGCTTGGATGTAATGTTACTATGGTGATTTTAGTATGCTGTTTAAAAAGGGGATTATATGCTTAATTTTAACAAGGTTGAGAGCAGAGCGTGTGTGAGAAATAGCATTCAAGCTGACAATTAAAATTATGGAACGGGGGAAAAAACATGTTTCATTAGCAGCAGGGAGAAGCTTGCTCATTAAACAACTGTGACAACCTGGTGAGTTCCTCCAGAGCAAACCTAGAGAGTCCTGCATTTATGTGACCTGGAGAAACTAAACCTTGGTGACAGGTCTTGCTCAAGTTTCGGTGCCAGTTCTTCACAGGGAAGGATAAACTTCCCAACACAAAAAGTGTTCTGCCTAAGATTTTAATATCAATCCTTCAGATTCACAGCTCTGTCTTCAAATGGGCAGAAGGTCTATTCAGAGCCTCACAGGATGGAAGCAGCATAAATCTCATCTCTAATGGGGCAGACAGAAGTTAGAGCTGGAGGGAAGGGGAGAGAGGAAGAGTGATTTCCTTAAAATCATCCCCCAGCACCTACATCTGACTGACACAATCCTGGCAGGGAGCTGGACCGAGGAGCAGCTCTGCACTCCTGCAGCCAGCCAAGAGCCTCTGCTTGATTCCACCACCACAGCAGCAGCAAACTCCTGGTCCACTGCCTACAGGAATGGCCAACCAGTCCCTGGGGTTTGGACCACTGGCCAGAGCCAGAGTATCTATAAACAGAATCAATATGAAAAGACTGGAGCGTCTGTGCCACTGAGTGTCAGAACTTTCAGTGCCACAACTGTGTATTTTTACATCCAGAGGAGAAGGAGCACAAGAATCTCCTTCAGCTGCCACAGCCTTAACTTGGGCTGCACTCTGCCTCCTACAGTATGGAAAGCCCATTCTCCATCTTAAATTATTAAGTATGTTATGGGTGACAATGTTCCTTTATATTCAAACTGGTTGGCGTGCATTCTTTCAGTGACAGTCTGTGATATTCAGACAAACAAGTGGATCCAGAAATGGGAATCACTTTTCATTATGTTCTCATTTGCACCCCATATGGGTTTTCAGTGTTCTCTCTTTCAAAATGTTATATGGCTGAGGAAAACCAAAAACAACAAAACAAACAAAACCCCTAGGTACAATAAATCAACACACAGTAAGCATAAATATTTCTAGTAGAAACATATACATGAGAAAAATATATGAGTATTTCCCTGCTTCCACCCCTTAGGAAATGAAAAAGATGAGCAGTAAAAAAGTGATTCCAAAATCTAAAATGAGAAAAAGACTTGCAGCAATTTAATGACAGTAAAGGTCAGTTCCATCAACCCAAACCATTCAGTGTCTCAGCTGATGAAGACAAGTCATTCTGACCAATTAAATGATGCACAGAGATGAGATGAGCACTGGTGCACCTATTCAAAATTTCAATTCTTGTTCTTTTCATGAAACCATCAAAAATAACTCACAGTAAAAGCAAAACTAAAAAAGTTCTTGAGTTTTCTGAATTAAAGGAATTAAATATTCTCAGATCTTCTCACATTCACTTTACAATTTCCCCCCCAAAATTAGAAGTCCCATTAAGCAGCCACGAAGTAAAGCACCAGCATTCCAGCTACATCAAGAAGCCTTTAATGTAAAGCATTTAATTCATTGTTCCACCCAAATTTTGGTAATTAAGAAATAAAATGCATAAGCAGACAAAGCTTTGCTATTAATAAGCATATTTGACAATTGCTACCCAAGCATTTTCCATCCAAGCATTGTGCAGAAGTAAAACAAATTGCCCTCATAGTGCTGCCACTGAACAACTCCAACTTTTAAAACTTCTTTTTTTTTGATGGTGCCCATAAAAACCGCAGGAAAAAGTGATTCTAAGACTGTAATTTGCACTTGGGTGCTTTAAGTTCCAGTCACACAGACAGAACACTATGAATGGTATGGCTTTTATTTTCTACAGGGGTTTTATTGACAAGCTTATTTTCTTGTAAAGTTTGAAAAGCTAACAATACCTGTCCACATAGAAGGGGAAACAAAACTTGGTCAGAGTCTGTAGAACTTCCTGTAGAGAGAAAAAAAAAGAGATAATTTATACATCTATGGGGACCAATAAATCTAATATTAACCACATCACACAATTTCACAACTGTGCCCTGAAGAAATAAGAGACAGATGAAGAAATATGGGCTTTATCAATTACATAGAAGGAGTACCAGGCAGTCAATCATGTGAAATAATAAACATGATCAAACTTCATTAAAAATGAAAAATTAATCAAGATTCACACATGGGCAGGCAGCAGGAGCCATCCAGCAATTCTCCACAGAGGAGGAGGAGGTTGGGTTGTTGAGTGTTAACACCTCTCTGGGGACAATCCCTACCCTGACCATATGGATCGGAGTGAATAACACCAAACCACATGGGCCTGGCCTGGCAGGACCACTTCTGCTGGCACAGCTTTTGACTGTTACCTAGGAACAGAGGTCTGGGGGATTAGAGAATACTTCCTAACATCAGCAAGATAAATAACAAAAGATGAAGCCAATAGGTCTCATAGCAGGAATGTTTAATGTTGCCTATGCTATCAGAAAGGAAATCTGAGTGCTAAAAGACTGATTAAAATAATGTGCATTAAAATTAATACGGATTGTTTAACTGACAAACCATTTTCTGAAAGTTGCAAAACAGCATCACAAACAGAAAAACCTTTAAGCATGAGAGCAAAGAAAAGGATGAATATGGAAAGTGAAAACATGATCAGCAGATAAATTAATCATTTTCAACTTTACAACATTAAACAAATACAGTCGCTAACGAGGCAAAAACAGAAACATTAGTCCCAAAATAGTTGTGTTCATAGACAAAAGTAAACCATTAGATCTTCCAAATTTGAATTCTGTAACCCACAACCCACCATAAAGGTCTCCCAGTTTCCAGATCTTTCCTACAGCCAATTCATCGCTCATTCTCCTTCACACTTCAATATTTCAGGTCCTGAAGTGTAAATTCTATTTTTGCTTTCAGAACCCTGAACAAACAACAAACCCTCTGATAAATTCAACACTTTCCTGACCAATAGCAATAAATTATCATCAATAACTAAATAGATGCTCCTCGCTTCATTTATTTCTAACCCAAATGCCATCATTCCCAAATAAACTCCATCAATCTAATAACCTCTTCAGTGAAGCACAAAACATATTGACTCCCTTGCAGGAACATGTTCCTCCTGCATAATTCAAACGAGCACAGCCCATCCTTAGCCGTGGTTTCAGGCTCAACTGCTCACACTCTTCTTTGGAGGTTTCTTGACAACTAAAATGTGGCAAGTTCTGAGGATTTCAGGCAAAAACAGATATGGAAACTTTGACTTCTTGACAGTTTATTGATAGATTATTTAACAACCTCCTGTTTTTAAAGAACAAGAAAGGATCTATTGAAGAATGCCATATAGAGCAAAGACGTCTCCTCCTTTGAATTGCAGCAGGAAACTTGGAAAGCAGCTATGTAGATTGCAGAGCAAACTCTCCAGAAATCTCTATTTTGATACAAAATAATGCCTTGATAATAAAGGTCTCATTAATATGATCGGGTTCCCCCTGGTGCAGAATCTCACTGACTTTCACAAGCTGAACAACTCCAATTGCTCAGGCACAAAAACCACATATTGACAAATTTTAACTACTACACAGTTCTCCTCTGCCACAACTGAAATCTTACAGTGCAAAATGGTAAAAAACAAAAAATCAAAAAAACCAAAAAACAAACAAACAAAAAAAAACCCCAAAAGAATTCTAAAATTATGAAATTATAATTGCAGGAGAACAAAGTGCCTATAACTTTATTGGTCATATCAATCTACATTGTCCTCAAAATAATGACTATTTATCTATTTTTTCAGAAACAAAACCATATAGATACATAAAATGCTGAAATAAAACAGTGTTAGAAGATAAGCCATCAGTCACCTCGAAATGGCAGAATACATTCTCCCCATTATTTTGATGATTTGCATAATTCCTGTAACTTCAAGAAGACCATTCCCATAATAAAACATCCAGCATCTCATCAGCATTGTGTCACGATAGAAGTGCATTACTCAGAACTTACTCTGCACTTGTTCCTTGATACTTACTGCTTCCTAAGCACAGCAAATGAAATGTTCACTTCAACAGGCAATATATTGGCTCTGTGCTGCTCCACATTGCCTTCTCTTTTAAAGAAAGATTTTACAGTGATATTATTATCTAGATTTTGTAATGGCATTGGATGTAATTTGCCATTCATTATACATCAATTCTTATCTGGCTCGACCCACAACCAAAAAAACTGAGACTAGTACAGGCTAACTGCAGACTTATTTTTCTGGTAACTATTAAAAGAATATAAATATCCTACGTAGAATTAGTTTTTAATCAGCAAAACTGCTGATCTTTTGCATGTAAGAAAAGCAATTACTGGAGATCTATTCCATTTTTGCTAAAGTTGCAAGCTCATTACTCTAAATATAATGCTGGGTTTTTAAAAATTCTTTAAATACTCCTCAGTTTAAAAAATAAGCAATACCTACATCATTCATATATGATGTCCTACCCGACCTCTTTAGGTGGGTTATTACTTACGACCTAGAAAAATCTTAATTTCTTTTTATTTCAGACAAAAACCATAACAAAACAAAACCCAGAATTGCTCCAAGTCAACATCTTATAATCGTTTTTTTTTTTTACCCAACATGAAGCACAGTGGAAGTATCAATAGTCTGTTTTCTTGTTTTATTCCCTTATGCCTATTTTCTTAAAGAAAAACCTAAATAAATGCCTCTAAAGCAAAAGCCCCTATAAAGACCAGAACCCCCCCAACAATCCAGGATCAATGTAAATTACCCGGGAGCTGCAGCCGGGGTCTCAGGGGATCACATGCCAGTTTTCTGGATCAATCCCCAAGTTTATATTTTCACAAATCTTTTTACATGCAGTTTGATTTTTAACATTTTAATGAGCAAAAAGTGCATCTCTAGCAGCCAGTCACCAGAGCTAAAGTGCAGGGCATGAACCATGTCCCAGGGGATGTAGTGCAGCCATGGCACCGAGGGCTGGAGGACAGGCACCACCTGGCTCCCTGTCCCAAGGTTCCAACTCTTTTCATAATCAAAACACTGCTGACATTATAAACCCCACATGGGTTTTCTAAAATCCTTCCCAATCAATAAAGCCAGTACATAACTTATCGGAGACAACACAGAGCTCATTGATTAAGTTTGGTTTCAGTAGCAAAGTTTTGAAAATAAATGAGGCAGGAATACCATGCTCAGCCCCTTTGTGTCACAGCCACCTCTGAAGGTGAGGCAGGCTCTGCAAGGCTTTCCGACACCCACAGGACAGACTAGGAAAGCCAGGCTGGGAAAAACACGCAATACACACCAGGCTCATGTCCCAAACCATCTCTCTGTTGCAACAAAATAGTAAAGAAAGCTCAACAATGCTGAAAAAATGTGCACATTCACTTGTGAATTTAATATGCAAGCTGCAGCTGAAGTATTTTTATTTTTAAACCCTTCACCGTATGCTCCTACTTCTAAATCAACAGAACAACTTCAGATTCTTTTAAATACAGTGGGTTGCTTCACTTCTCCTGCACAAATGAACATCACTAACAAATAGCCCACGTACAGCTGCAATTAAATAAAGCTGCAGTGATAAATGATGTGCAAATGGCTGGGCTAGAGAAGGGGCTGCTGCAAAGTATCTGCTCTTAGAAAGATACACAAGACAACAGAGATGCAAAGGGGAACAAGAAGTTTAGGGAGAAGTTGGACAGAAAAGAAATTAAAATACAGGGAGATCTGTGAAAAATGATGAATTATTAAGGCATGACACTTAAATACGAACGTGAGTCAGAACAGGGAAACAACACCAAAACCAACAGGTTGGGAACCTGTATTGCGAAACCTGAGGAAAATCTGGATGAAATTGGAAGGCCAAAAATATCAGGACACAATTTGCTTAATAGGATTATTTTAAACTGCCTGAGTTTCGTTTTATCTCTACTTTTCTAATTCTACTGGTATTCCAGTACAACTTCATAGCACTAGATTATCCATTTGCTTCGTGCTCTAGAAATCCATCAGCTCCTTCTGAGCAATTCTAAAGCTTAAGTTATGGGAGGGTTTTTCTTCTAAAGTGGCCTCTCCCTGTCTGAGGGTCAGCAGGGGAACAGGGCCATACAAAAATAATATCATTTCACTGAAGGTAACTGAAGGTTCTAAGGAAAATGCTGGTTTTAAAAAAACAAACAAACAAATTAAAAAAAAAAACAAACCCAACACACATATCCACAATCCTGGAAACAGGAAGAGCAGGAGATAAATAACATTTCCTAAGCATATTGAGGGTTGCTAGCATTTAAATATTTTAAACGTACAAAATATGTGCACAGATGGGCAACTTTTCTCCTTGCATTACTAAAAACATATTTCAAGATAAAGCTCAAAATCCCTGAATTTTTTAAACCTAATTGTGACTCTGTTTCTTAGAATTCACACCCCAAGGCCAAAGCTTTCCTGCCACCAGTCCTTCAAATCTGATTTGGACATTACACGGGAGGAGGCTCCAAGCCTCCCTGAGGTCTCACTCCTTTTACAACACACGCAAAAACAGGAGATAATGGGCCTATGCTGAATTCCGGGCTCTGCTCAGCTCCTCCTGGGACACAGGCCTAGCAGATGTGATAAAAACTGTGTCAGAGAAGTAGCTCCAGTTTTTGCCTTAATGACAACTTCAACCTCTCAACTCATAGAACAAAAGAACAGGAACGACTATTACTTTTCTCCAGTAGAAAAAAATCTGAAGTAAAACTGAACTAAATATTTAAGCAGTTTTTCAAAGAGATCTCCTCAACAAATGTCTTTAAAACCCCTTTAGTAAAAGCAGAGATTTAGTTTTATTCTAAGAGAAATAGATTTTAGCTAACACGCTAAAAAAAAAAAAAAAAAATCTACAGCTACAGTTGTACTGTTAAATAATTGTTCCAGTCTTAAATCACAAAGAATTGAAAAATTATACTAACAGGCATAAAAAAATCAGGTCCAATTATGTGCATAAACAGTGATCAGTTGGTAAAGGTAAGAAGTGTCAATATCAGAGAGCTGAAACACTGATTCAATTAAATGTATTTCAAACATTTAGTGACTAAAAATGAGGAGTATTTTCACTTGCAGATTTAGCAGAAATTAGGTGAGGACTATTAGCTGTGAAAAGATAATCACATCCTGCTCAGCCCATAAGTCAGTTGCACAGGTACACGGCACCAAAACCAAGGCTTTAAATCTATCCTTTGGTTAGCATTTGTTAAATATTATAATTCTGGCTTAAGATGAGTGGCCCTTTCAGCCGTCGTCTCCATCGCTCTATTCAGCTCCAAGCACATACCCACTTAATCAGCAATCATTGTTCTCTGAGGCAGGACTTTGTTGTCAAGACAAGCACTGAAACCTTTAAAATATTTCAGAACTGGCATAAGAAAAAAGTGATCTTTGTCAAACAAGGACAAATTTATGCAAATCTTTTATAAACATTCACAAACATTTATTTAGCTTTTGAAATGTTGGCCTCATTTGAGAGCATGAAAATGAGGGGGAAGTAGGAAGATGCAAAGGACAGCTTAGAGGCTGGCACACTACATAAATATTCAGAAGGAAGATTATAGGATTCATGTTAGGCTGTCTTAGGTTTCTCCAAAGTCCACATAGAATACCGGAGAACAAAACTAACGAGAAGTAGAGCAGATGTTAGACAATGCACCAGCCCTCTTTTCCACACTCACTTGGCTATACTTCGATGCTTTCATTTTTTCTTTCAATATGGTCAGGTCATTCAAGGATTCTCCTATAGACTCTGTATTGTGGCTACAGCGCTATAAGCTGGACCTCTGTCAGCTTTCCAAAAGTTCCTGATGAAAAGGCATTATGCAAATTGTACCTCTCTTACTCTCTTTTCAGGAAAAAAAAGCCTCCAGTATGCAGTCATCAGAGTATTGGAAGTCCCAGCCTTCATTTCTGTATGGTTGTGTTTGCCTTAGGGCCATGCTGCTTGTTTTGACAGTGGATCCCCCCAGATAGTTGGGATTAGTCGAGCTTGTTTAGATAAACTTGAAATCAAGGCCTTCTCTAGGTAGACAGCTAGATGTAGCTACTGAGTTTCCAGCTGCCTTCTGCTTTCATCCCAAAACAACTGCAGATTCACAGCAGAGATCACAGCCACAGGCTATGTCACATACATAAGTACAAAATTAAAGGCTGCTAAAAGAAGCCTTTGTAAGTCTTAGTGCTAAAATAAGGAATCTGTACTGCATAGTTTAAACAAATTATTGAAGAAGCACCAATAAAGGTCTGCACTGGAGAGTTAACAAAACATGCATGAAAGAAATGCCCTGTTTACATAACTGGGCAGGATCAGGCTTTACTAATCACCACTGCCCCAGACACTGTGCAGCCTCTCAAAATACAGGCAAGGAAATACTCAAAAGCAGTGTCTGCTGCAATACGTAAAAACGAGCTCTGTTCATCAAATACAAACTTTGTGATCACAGGAGACTATTATGACAGCACCATTCCAATTAGATTTTCAGTCATATACACAACCAGATTTGATCTTTGCTATAATCAGATAATGCAAACCACAGCAATTCATTCACACAAATATAATATGTTAAAAGGGAAGGGACAGAGCTCCAAACTGAAATTAAAATCTAAAATCAAATCCCGCCCATGTGACTATGTTACACGTCTATAAATCCGAACTGTAGTTCAGCCCCAACAGGAGATTCATTTTTCATGAGGTAGGGAAAAAACCCCACAAACAGTTTTGACTTTTTTAAAGATTGTAATCTCTTCTAGCTGGGTGTAAATTTTCATAGACACTTCTGCCACATCCAGGCACAACAGATGGGAAACTAAATTAAAGGAAAAGTTAATCCCTAGGATGTTATAAATAAACAACCAAGATAACTAAAAAAAAAAAAAAAAAAAAAAAAAAAAAAAAAAAAAAAAAAAAAAAAAAAAAAAAAAAATTATTTAAAAAAATAAACCCTAAGATATTAAAAAAAAAAAACAAAAAAAAAAAAAAAAAAAAAAAAAAAAAAAAAAAAAAAGAAAGAAAGAAAAAAGAAAGAAACAAACAACTTATTTCAACAAACAGTAAATATCATTAAAAATCAACTCTTGTCTCTTGCTCAAGAGAAAGGATGTGCAGAAACTTGCAATGTTGGAACACTTTAAAGCCAAGAGCAGAATTTTGTGGTTAAGAGGACAAAGTAAAGATTTGTCAACAACCTCTGCCTCTGTGCACAGGAGGCCTCTGGAATCACTTTTCTGCTATTTCCATATTAGAGAAATTCTACCATGTCTCACTGCAAAATTAAGCCATTTTACTGCAAAGATCTTTTCTAGAAATTCAAAGCATCAAAAACTGTGAGAGATTAACATTAGACTTCAATTTCTGCCTGCACTGGTTACCAAAGAGAACCCTGAATTCCCTTTGTCATTCTTTGTCATTCCGTAACATAAATCCTCTATCAGGGATAGCCTTAGCAGGAATAAGCTACAGACTGGGAATCCAAACCAACAAGTGAGCAAATGCCTAGTTCCTGACAAGTACTGGGGAAACCAGTTCCATCAGCACCAGTGGACTTAAGAGAAACCAGAACACCACTTTAAGAGCTGTTATGTAAAAATTAAATATAACTGCTGAGGATGCACTTCCCATGGTGTTATCAAACACCAGAAGCTGGTAAAATCCCTGGATTCGCCTTCTCACAGGTGCCCAATTGCTGTGCCCAAGATGCTCCTCACTGCTGAGGAACGTGTTTGAAGTTGTCACTAATTAAGTTATTTAACACCTCCCTCAGTCAGGTAATATCTGCTTTCTGCAGTGAGGAAATGTAACAAAACTAAACAACCATCCCAAAGGGGGCAACAGCTGACCAGCTTTGAAACCTCCCAAGGCCCTGTTTCTCAGGCTTGTATTCCCATTGCACCTGTTTGAGAATTCCCTAAAGAACCAAGATAAAAATTATGAGTATGATGAGGACACTCCTGCCCCCATGGCAAGAAGAATTTTCTAACATTATATTTTGCAGAGATGAGATGGAGTCAATGATCACCTCAGACAACCAAAGAGGATACAGGTTTTCAAATTTATCAGTATTGCCACAACTTTCAGATTTCCAAATAAGAGAATATGCTAGAGAGAATTGTGGTCAAAAACCTGAGAGCTATAAAAACATTCGCTAGCCCTGGAAAGCGTTTTTTACTTGAAGAAAGGAGAGCTGATAGGACCAAAGATGACTGAACTTAGAAGCTGACGTTTTCCAAGTGCAAAGCAAAGAACTTTGGACTTCCCTGGTTTAACACAGGGTAATTTCCAGCTTGTCCCTAAACATGCCACCAGTTCCATGCTGCTGTCCAGACACACACGAAAGTTTGAGTATGTGAATACCAGCTATTGTCATCTATCAATCACCAGCAAATCCTCCTTTGCAAAGGACAGCACTTCCCAGCATTCTTGTCAGAGGAACCACCTCCACCAGTCAGAGCAAGGAAGAGTTTTACGAGCAGGGAGATGAGCTGGCTGTACTTTAACATGCTCATACCCCCATTGGCAGCACCTTGAATGTTATTTTATATTCTTTTTAAACTAAACAAAGATGCTTCCTAAACAATAATCTTGAAATAGTTTGTGAATTGATTGATAGCACCATAATTCAGTACAAAACTAAATGGTTCAGGAGCCTGGTACAAGACAACTTCCAAAACTACTTTTCTACTGACTGGCTCAAGAAACCCAAGTTGAATAATACTGCTGAAGCATCTCCCATTTTAAAAAACCCAGCTTTACTTGCAGTAAATATTTTATACCTTTATCAATAAATTTAAACATAAGTGATAATGATTACTCACTCTAGGCCTGATCCCACAACCTCTACTCACACGAGTAGTCCCAAAGGATTTTAATATGACCACCTCAATGAATAAGGGTTGGCACGACAGGTTTTAAATTATTCATATATTCACAGATTTTTAAGACCAGAAGGGACCATTATGATCATCTAGTCTGACCTCTTGTATAACAGAGGCCATATGATTGTAGCCAGTAATATTTGCACTCGCTGAATCATCTGCAGTAAAATAAAATTGTGTTTAGCAAACTTCCAATATCAATTCAAATTTTACATGAAAGAGAACTGAAATTGTTTAGAAAGTGGCTTGGACACACTTCCTCACAGTTGAACCCAATTATTCCTCTATTTCTATTCAGAATCCTTCTGACTTCTGGACACTGACTTTTGACGTGGTTTTCACAGAGAGACTCCAGATTCCAACACTACCTCAGGTACTCTCAGGCCAAAATCAACCTCCTGAGCTCCTTCAAAACATTAATTGCCAGTTAATTACTATTTGCTTTCTGCACTTTTACCACTCCTGCCCTGCACCATGACTTCTGAGACACAGATATCATAAGTGAAAAAACATTCAATTAATGCTATCAATGATGCACAAACAGGAAAATCAGTATTTCCACCTCAGCTCTTTCCCAGACAGGGTCACGTGCAGCAGTTACTTCAACGAACAGGTTAAAGACAAAAATACACCCCAGGCTGAGGTATTTTCTCACTCAGCATGTCTTAGACTTCAGGACTAACCTCTTTCAGGGATACTCACGGAGGCTGATTTTGCTCTGCTCACACCTACTGCAATGATTTCTGCAGCCCATCACCAACCAGGAGTAAAACAAAACACAAAATAAGACAGAAAACTCAAATGCTACGATGCTATGTGAATATCTGAGCAGATCTGATGGATCACTAAAGCCAAATCTTCTATCAGGCAGTCAAATACATATCCTGGCTGAATTCTCTCACCATGGGAATACTTAACTAACCTATCATTCTTAGAATTACTAATTTCAATTTTAAAATGGAACTTGGATGAACAGATTATGTCAAAGGCTCTTTTAGGATGAAAATCACCTTTGCTGTGTAGTTCTCCAGCTCTGCCATGGCACAAAGGCCCTGCAATGCACCTAGAATAAGGATCCATACCCCACTACAGACACGAAGACAATGGGCTTGAAGAGGTTCTGCATTTATTATTCTAATTAAATGATACCAGAGAGGCAAATAAAAGGCACAATTAGAAATACATAAGAAAAACTGACCTCTCAGCTACTTGGTCTAAAAAAAAGCAATGAAAATACAACTTTTACCAGATGACAAAGATGCTTAAGACAGAACAAAGGAGGAATAAATGAGGATTTTTCTTCACTTTCCTCTATTAATGGAAATACATCTGGTCTAGAAAGCACTCTGAACTCAGGAAGCACTCAGTTCTGTGGTCAAAGCCCATGGTTTGGTCCTGTCCACCATCTCTGTCCTCATGACTACAGCACCTGCAAAAAACTCCAGCGAAAAGCTGCTGTCCCATGTGCACCTGATGGACACAGGGAGCTCCTCACCTGCTCCAGGGTCACCTTCTCAGGCCACTGCCTCCCCGAAAGGTGCCCTTCACTGCCTCCCCCCAGGTTTTACCCCACCTGGCTGACAGTGCTCCCTGTACAGCGCCATGGTCACACCTGCCCTGCTTTACTCATCCTGCTTTATTTGGATTTCACTTAAAAAGCCTCCCTGTTCAAATGCTAGGTGAGAGCTCTGTACAGACTGAGAGTATCAAATGCTTTGTATATTTACTATTTACGCTGCCTTGACTTAATACAAAGTGGCATTCACAACACCAGAACTGTTTTTCTAGATTCTCTAAATGACTAATTGCTCAGCCTTCCCCACCCAACTTCTTCATCTGCCCCTGATGAAGGGCAACTAAATTTTAAATTACTCTTAAGGCAGGTTTCATCATACTATGTACATAACCTGTAAGGTAAAAAGTTTACTCTCAGAATATGATGTGCAATTCAGAATATTCAATTGGATTATAATCATCCCTGTTCAAGCAACTGAGTCCCCTTAGTGTACATAGCCTTTCCAAGACAGGGAGTTTATGCTCCATTAGTGGCCGGCACTGTGTAACTACTCTCCAATCATACAACTCTCAATGACACAAAGAAAGTGCTTTTTATTTTTCCCTGTGTGCAGTATTTGCACAATGCTCATAGACTTTGTACAAGAAAGACCATTAGTTTCTATATAAAGACTGCCATAAAAGTTTTATAGTTTATCTATAAATGCATAAAGATTGTTGGTTTCGTTATAAACTGTTTCAATGCCAGTGGAAAGAAAAATTACCAGCAGAATAGAAGTAGCAATCTGCATAAGTACCAGCTTGCAAGCATGCATACCTCAGTCATTCCTGGAGTAATTAACTGAACATACAATAGTTCATCAAATTACAGACAAGCCATCATAGCACTGAGAGCAGCTCACAAATGGCAACCATCACCACAGCAGTTTTTCTTTCCTTTCCTGATGAACTATAAAGATTAAACCAGTCAGGAACCAAACGATGCACTACTCAAAAGAAAAAAGTAATTTAAAATATACTGCATTTTACAAGATTGTGCAATTCCTCCAACACCTTCCATTGATTCTTTTACTATTTTCTATTTCTACATATTTATACAACAACTATTTGCCAAATTGTTTCTGACAGAAGTTTGTATCTTTGCTGCAAACTTCCTTGTAATTAAATCAGCCCAGGAGAGCTGCTAATCTTGGGATTAATCTTCAAAACAGTGGGCAGACAAAATTCACATGGTGACCTGGCTATGGTTTGGTGTCTACAATATCTCAATAGCACAGGATTCCACCTACAGAAAATGAACTTCACTAATAACATTTTATTAGGAACCCAAACCAGAGAATACAGTGATACAGAAGGATTTTTCTGGTTTTTAAAAGGATACTTCTATCTACAGTGACTGCATTTTACAAAGAAAAACTACAGGGTCTCATCTGTTTTAAATTCTGAGGTCATGCTAAAAACCCAGCACTGGAAAACTATTGCTTATAATACCAAAAATTACTGATTTCATGCTAGATAAAACCACAAACATACATACGCATTTTGTTCTTAAAAGCTGTTTTAAAACAGCCCAACAAGTTAAAACACTCTCATATTCAAAAATGTATCTCAAGACTACTCCAGCGCCTCTCCTGCCATTCAAAAAAGCCCCATTTTACCCATTTCAAGTGGCCTGGAGCAATCATTAGCATTTTCTCCCCTCGGTAAGGCTCCTCAGTTACCTTGTCTATGACATTTTCTATAAAATATTCCCTTATACAGTTATTTAACAGATTTAAACCGTAGATGTCATTGTGGTCTGAACATGTCAAAGACAACTTGAGGGAAAAAAATCAGGACATGCAGAATTCACTTTGTCAGTAATTACAATCAAAATTCCTGCAATGTGGCTGGCCTGCTCATTACTTCCTGACTTTGTATCAAACCCCTTATTTACATTTCAGATTACATTTTTGATGAAACAGTAAGATCTATCAGAGCTGAGAGGACTGAAATAATGAGGGAGAAATATTTTAATAAAACGTGTTGGGTCTGCATTACTTCCGTGTCAGAAAGAAAGGTTTCTTCTGTAGCCACGGATCATTTATTCTGTCTCTAAATGAGAAGCAAAAGATGAAACTGATGAACTTTTACTGCCCATTTGTCTTTAGCAGACAATTAAGACAGAAGATCAAAATGGATTATCATACCACGCAGACAACTGGCCCAACAGTAATACATCTCCGGGACCACAGATTTGTAACTCTCTTTTATCCCTCCCCTTTCTTCTTACTCCTTTTTCCTCTCTAAAGGCAATGCTGGCTTTGTGGCTCAAGGGGAGCCAAAAGGCTGGTCATCATTATTCAGTCACAGATGTCAATCTAACCTCCCTTTTTTCTCAGTTTCTAAAGCAGTGAGGCACAATAATTTGTGACAGATTCTTTTACTGTAAGGTACAAAGAACACACAGAATAAAACATCTAGCAGCAGCGAGCGTCTCTGATCAGATGTGCTGGTACATGGGAAATACAGTGTATGTAAAAACAAGCACTGAGAGTTTAGATGAATAAAAAAAACTTGAGGTGTTTTTCCTTTTTTTTTTTCCTTACTAATAAGTGCTTTACCTTGTGTTGATTTAACTCAAATATTCCTTCTGGATTAAATCATAAATGTTTGATTGCTAGAAACAATTTTTGCCTGCACTAACATGCAGATCATCTCTCTCCTTTGCATACAGACTACACACAGAAAAATCAAGGGGTTTTTTACCATGGATCTTCATCTGCCGTGACTTGACACTTTATACTTTTTTTCTTCCAAAGAATAATAAACCATAAGTTTTAAGAAATAAACCTAACTTGACTGAATTGCAACCTATGTATTTCTCAGAGGTCTAAATCAATCAAGGACAAACATGGACGTAGCTCTTCCTCTCTGGCTTACTTGAATGTTCACAAGTAAGTGATTTTTCAAACCTAAATCTGTCAGCTCTGGACGTGTTCTCCTCTTTAAGAACGTCCAGCTACCAGCATCAGAAAATATTCCTTCTGTGCATCAACAGGAAAAACGTCTTTGAAAGCTTCTCAAGTCTGAGGACTACAGTCTCATTTCCTTTGCTTTCCCTATAAGTTTGCATGTGCAAAATATCTGACAAGGTAAAACCCCACCCCACAACCACACAAACACAGCACGGTGTATTTTGAGGGGGTCTGATATCAACGATTGGAAATTCTGACTACAACTAGGTAAACATCTCACGAATTTTTATGAGCCTGTGGCTCCTTTGAGTTTCATTCAGTCTTGCATATTCATGGCAATATTACAGAAGTCTAAACATTTCCAGCAGAAGAAAGGGGACTGTTACGAATTTTATGAAGTCAATTGTATTACAAGACTCTGTTGTAACACCTTGATCATGGACACAGTTTTACCGTCCGGGCTCTGACGGGCCATCTGTTCACCCACGATTAACCCTAGACACAGCACTGAGCTGAAGAGTAGTTAAGTGCTCATGGCAATCCAAACTCAGAGAGCTGTTTATTAACAAATTACAGACCTATTGTGGCAATAAGGATGCAGTCCTCCAAAAGGTTTAGTTTCATGCTAGCCTCCACGTATAGAGCAAAACCTAACAATGCACTGCAGTGAAAAGCAGTCAGGTAGCTCAATAGGTGCTTTGGAAAAAATATTATTACTACAAAACCACCCAGAAGGCCTGGTCAAGGTCCCACTGCACAGAGTGATTACAGGCAAATATGAAACCATTTATCTTGGCCCTGGTGAGCCGTCACAGCTAACAATTTGTTAAATACTTTAGTCTAAATGCCACAAAATTTCATGTTGTATAAAAACATAATTAGAGGGAAAGGATCTGAGCTAAAATAGCTGACCCTAACCTGGTATCACCCAATATCACAGACTCATTGAGGCCAAATTTATTGTTCTATTAAACAGTCCCACCATGCCATAGCCTCAGCACTTCCCAGGACTGGAGGTACAGGAACTCAGCCCAAGGCAGTGCCAGCCCAGTGTTGAGCCCAGCACCAGCACTGGAACTCCAGTGCTCCCCACTGACACCCCGGAACAATCCCCACTGCAAGCTCCCGCCCAATCCACTCCCAATGGCACAGGGAAGGACAAGGCACTTTGGAGTTGGTAATTCTTGAGTCAGCTAGAGATCCTGTGAAAAATTCTTAATTCAATCTGTGTTTAAACTAAATGATAAATCCCTGTGTGTTCTGCCCACACATTTGGGGTTTTATACCATCTTTTTGAAGCAGAATAGAGACTGCATGATCAGGCAAGAATTTAAAAAAATGTGCTGTAGTGCCAGGTGCCCAGTTAAACACAACCATAAACCTTAGACAATGCAGTGAGCTCTGCCAAATGAACTGTGGCTCTGGCACCTAAAGGCAAAAAGTGAAATTTAGTAATCAATTTTCCTTCTCGCTCTCATGTTTGCTTGTAAAAATGAGATTGTAAACCAATCTTACGAGATCCAAATTCTTCCATTTTCTGCTTTAAATGTAAAAATGTTTTTATCCTTCTGCTTCTAATTACAACTTCTTTTTTTTCTAAGAATGCATTTATCTCTTTCAGTAAAAAGAGCAGCAATAATATGTTGAACAACCCTGAAATAAATTTTGTCATGTAAAAAATTAATTACGCATTCCAAACCTGGTCACTGTAGCCCTCTGGGAATTGCCTCCGCACCTCAGGATCTGTAAATAATTGACAGATAATATTAATTGGCTTTGGATTAGTGAGCAAGCAGAGAATCACACATTAATATTTGATCAGAAGATGATAGCAACCCTGGCAGGGGATCCAAGGAGGGCAGCTGAGGCTGCTGTGCTGATAAGAGCAGGGAAGGACTTTTCAAGGCTCTCCCTTAACCCTCCTCCAGAAAAAAAAAAAGCTGTACATAAAACACACACAAAACACATGAAACCAAAAATGTCTGTGTGTACATACGCACACACACACACATATATATATAAATTACTTCTTAAGAGAAGCCCTGGTGCTAGACTGAACTTTAGGCTGTTACCTGGTGCAATATCTTTCCAGCTGTAATTTGCCACCTGGGCCTGTCACCAGGAAATGGTTACCCAATGCACTCCATTTTGGTTAAAATCAGACAACCAGTTTTGCCAGCTCCAGACACTGTGCTGATTTATCTCCATAGACAGTTTTCAGTGATACCAGATTACAAATCCCTCAAAATTACTTTATACTTACGTTATGGCATGCTCCCTAAAAAACCAGAAATAGTTATCCAGAATTTGAAAGAGGCAATTAACAGAGCCCTGGAACCTCTCTCATCAGGAAAAGAAGTGTGAAACACTTCAGATAGCAAGCATTCAAGACTGATGCAATGTCCTTATTCCTTTGGCTGTCAGAATAAATAATATGGTAGTATTCCCTGAGAAGTTATCTTAAATTTAATTAGAGATGCTCATAAACAACAGAATACCACGATCGAAATTATTTATACGACAACCTATTTAAAACAGATCTCTTCAAAGCCATCCATTTTTCAAAGGAATACTTTGGAGAAGGCCACATTCCATTCTACAAAGATTATTTTTTAATTACAAAACCCAAACCATAGAACACTCAGGCAAGAGTTCAAATTCAAGTGCAATGCATGGCAAAATGATGGTATCCTAGCAGCATCCCCCTTGGTGCCCTGCTGGGTTTGGTGCCCAGGGCCTGGTGTGCGGGGACACCATCCCACAGAGTCCGACTGCTCCACGGGACTGAGGCTGTGGACACAGCCCTGAAGGCCGAGCTCAGTCACACCTGGGCTCAGTGCAGGCAGGGAGCCGTGCTGGTGACACTGGCACCTCCTCTGGTGGCTCAGAGCGGTCTCAGCCCGCTGAGCAGAGTTTGCTGAGAGATGCGTTCAGCGATGGTGACTCTGTTGCCAGCAGGTGCAAACTCTTTATCACGGTGTACTGTTTCCACATGAGAAATCCAACAGCCTGGGCCCTTATAAACTTGCCAGCTTTACATTTTCCAGACAATCAGATGCTTGGTCGTAACATTTCACCATGACACATATACAATATATCACACTGTACATACACAAACCCATCTACAGGAACACAGCAAATCAGAAACAGAAAGCAAGGGATCTCTTTTTAAAGCCTTACTTTGAAAATTCTTCAATCTACATGCAGGTAAGTGAGCAAAGTGCCCAAACACACAAACAGATATGACCAGCTGTGCTGGCATGGATACCCTCTGCACACAATTAGCAATTAATAGGACAGTATGGCTTCACACTGCAGCACAGCAAGCACAGTATCAGTGGTAAGATGAAACTATGCCCCATCTATTTGGATGCATATTTTAAAATAATTTTTAAATTAATTATCGGAGGGCAAGATTTCAGAATTTCACAGAAAAAAAACCCCAAATCAATGAAAGAAATAAATTTATATTGCTGAAGATATCTGTAATGGTGTCTGACCATGATACCTATATTCCCCTCCCCACTTCTCTTGATCCATTGCTCTCAATCTTAATATAGACACATATACATATACTGCCACACACAACATTTTATTATTTACCAGTTTTTAGAGCAATGAGGAACTCAATTTGACATAAGTCAAAAGTGTGTTTGCTCTAAACACATTCCCCCATAGATGGCAACCCACATTCTGATTCTTGAAAAATCCAACAAAACAGATTAACCATACAAAGTATGTGTGTGTAAACATGTATTTTTCCCTTTTTTCGTAGCATCTTGAAAGCCCTTCTGTGTTCCTGGAGCTCCCTGCCATGAAGGACAGGCCAGAGAAACCTACTGGAGTGTATTTCTGTGAAGCCTAAAAGCCCCATCTCAGCTCCTGGCCCAGAGGCAGAGGTTTGTGCAGGGCTTTGTGGGACTCCAGTGTTCACCATGAGCGCAGGCAGCTACAGCTCCCCTTGAGCAAACACATTCTTGTTAGTGCCTTTACAGTCCCACCTGAGGGAACTGCCCTGCCTGTCACATGCCCGTGTGCCACAGGGATATAACTTATCCACAGGCCACTTGGGATGACACAGCTCACTACAGCATCAGAATGGCTAATCCAGATAAACTGGAACCCTACAGGTAAGAAAACCACTCTAAGTTATGCCTGGCACCCACAGGTCCTCATGTTTTCACACATCCTTTCCATTTACCACTGCGTCAGCTCCATCACTTTAGCTTTCAAATGGTCTGGGAATATTTACTAAACTTTCAGTATCTTTATTTGGAAAACACTACACAAGGGAAAAAGAAACTACTTCACATCTTGAGATCTTTCATCACTGCATTGATTCTTCACTGTTAACCCAGTGTGCATTTGAAAGGTGTTTTCAACTATACTTAGATACAGATACATACACAATAAAAGTATATTTAAGTATTTAAATTCTACATGGGTATATTTAAGTATTTAAATTCTACATGGTCATGCCATGATGGTTCAGGAAGCTGGATCACCCTCACTACACGAAGACTGACATAATACATACAGTAGTGGCCTTCGAGACACCTGACTTTATGAAATATAAACATCTCTACGCCAAACATTGCTATTTTTCAGTACAGCCAGGCTCTCCCCTGAAAGGATAAGCACAAGTCAGCCAATAATCCCAACAGACATGATATCAGAATTATTCTGAACAAGGGAAAACAGTCATACAAATGGATACAGGCCAAGCCAGCCCCCAGGATTCAGCTTTAATCAGCACGGCAAGTAACAGTGAAAACTGCTTCAGCATTCATGTGAAATACTTGGTAAACACATGAACAGAACTGACTGTCAACTCTGCCTGTAAAACTAAAGTAACTTGGGAACTTCAAACACTTTTACTCGCAGTAATTTGTTTTGCACAGCACATGCAAACAGTTAGATGCAGCTCCATTGTAGTTCTAGACAGTAAGAAAGCCCTTTGCAACTCAAAACACAGGGAACTCTGTTATTCCAGGTACTTAACAGGCTTTCGAGTGAAATGATGCAAAGCAAACACATGTAAAATACTTTTTTCAAGTTCAGGAGAGTGGAATCTATTTGCTGACATCAGAACAAGGGAAGAGCCAGACTGAAATCTCAACCAACCTCTTGCCCAGCTACAGCAAAGCACTGAGCTGAAGCTTTGCAGTCTCCTATAACTTAATAGAGCTCTGAAAGCTCAGCCGAGGGCAGGAGGAGACCCTGCAAACCAGGAACAAACATAGTGCAGGTTAACCCCTAAAAGGAAAAAGTCACAGGAATTATGGAGATGCTTCTCACACTAAACTTGTCCCAAATCCCAAAACAAGAACTCAGGTTGTGCTACATGCCGAACTTTTCTGTTGATAGTAACCTAGTATCTCCTGTTTATCATCCGTTACACCTGGTTTTGTACAGCTCACAAAGCTGACAAGATTCACACAGTTTGTGCCCAAAGCAAGTGCTGACAAACTTCCCTGGAAAACAGCCATCTATGAATATTATTACATGCTGAAATACGGCACTGGAAACTGTAAGTTACAAATGTAAAGCAGAAAGAATACAAGCAACAACATTCCAAAATAAAGCTAAAGTACATTATCCCATCTGCAACCTCCCCTTTTTGTATGGGCACAAGTGCAATGAAATACACATGTCACAAACTTAAACTGTTGGTACCAAGAAAAAAGTCCATTTTATTCCTAATGCTTACACTCAGATTTAAAAACCTTGTTAACCAAGGTTGTATCAACTTCCTAAGATCCATGAGTGAAGCCAGTGTGGGTTCACTTACCAACCTGACACAAAACATTAGAAGCTTTCTTCCCAAAAGATACAGCTCGGTACAAAGCAGCTGCTGTCCACAGAATATCAGCTGGTCAAAGCCCTGAAGCTCCAGCTTCCCTTGTTATTCACTAGGGACAGCCTGTCCCAGGGAGGAACGGGTCAGAAAACCCCATATGAAATAGGTTATGTGGCTATTTCTGCAGCAGTTTCCTTTGTACTTATTTTAAGAGGTGCTTCTGAGGGCACCGACTGAATACTGCTCACAGGAACAACGTGGGGGTTATTTTGGAAAGCAGTAAGCAAAGCCAACGCTCGTTGTCAGCAACAGCAGAGCAAGGTTTTTTTGCATGGTCACAGCAGCATTTACAGACTCTCATCAAAGGCGAAACACAAAGCACTGATTCCACACTAGGTGAATGCAGTTCCCATGGCTAACACACTCAGTTTTTCCCTCTGGAAGCAGATATTCCATGTCACGTCTGTGCACATTACTCAACCATATTCCAGCTATTATTGGTAATATTTCACTAAATATGTGAATGTTTCCAAGTTCTAAAAGCTATCCCTGCCTCTCCCTACAGAATCTTGTTCAACAAAAAGCCAAATACAGCAGAATATTGAAATTAGCTGTGAACTGTATAATCCCATTGTTCAATTTCATGGCATTTAAGACACTACCTTCCCCTCCACACAAGTCTGGATGTTAATCCATGCTGGAACCTGATTTAATTTTCCAGATGACAGGATGGGAACATGCTACAATGGCATACTATGTTGCTCTTTTACTCTTGACTTTTCTTCCATCATAAAGTGAGAAGTTTTGCTTTTAAAAGACACATGCGTAATTACTGTTATGAATAGCACAGCTCAAAACTGGTCTATATTTGAATTGTATGGAAATTATAAAACCAGGGAAGCTTTCAAATACTTATCAGAAAATACTTCCCAGAGTAAACCATGCAAACCCAATATAAATGAACTTGCTTCTTCTGATAAAAACCAGCCAATTTAATCCATACTGGCTACAAATAATTTATTTCAATCCCAAATTTAAAATATAGTGAAAATTACTTCATTTTTTCTCCTAACTATTTACCTCATTCACTTCTTTAAGGTCCTTATAGCTGCAACCCCTTTAAAATGAACTGGATTTCCATTCCAAGTAACTTTTAATTTCAACACCCACTACACATTCTTGTCCTTATGCAGCACCACTAAAAAGCAATGCAAACTTCTTTCCAAACCTCTGCAAACTCCTTGGTGTCCTGCACTCAGCACAGCCGAACACTCCTGCTTGCCCCTAACCTGCTGCAGCTCAGCCTGCAGATACCATCTCAGAGAGGGGGAAGCAGGGGAGGAGGGAAAAAGGCGGGGATGGGTGGAGAAAATGTGGGAAAGGAAAAGCCTACACACATAAGAAGACAGACACGAAACCTCAGAACAAGTTCTGGCATAAAATACATATGGAATAAAAATTCCCATTTTTATTTAATATGCAGCTTTAAACCTTCCATCTTTTCTTCCTAAAGTGCTCTTTATTCTAAAAGTGTACAAGTCAGAAAACAACCAAGATGTAGACAAAAATTCTGCCAGAAAGTCTTCCATCTCATTGCACAACCCTGCTGCCTGCTAGCACCACAGTGCGTGAGACTGAGGTTACCCCCGCGTATTGCTGAGCACAGCAAGCACCCACAACGGTTCCACACTCAAACACACAACCCACATGAGATTAGCTTGGAATCCACCTCTTCACCGAACAGATCCCAGTGCAAACAAATATCCCACACCCAGGATCCAGGCTGCATCCCTGGGACAGCTTAGGCCTAAGTCGGTGGACATGGCCCTGCAGACAGACAGAGTTACTGAAGGTTCTGTGAATCCCTGACAAGCACCAGCTGAGAGAATCAGCCAGGACATCAGCTGCTGGGCACGAGGCCACTGACATTGTCACAAAAAACAGACTCACAAGTTTGCCTCTCTCTCTTTAATATAACATTTGGAAGTCTGCCCTGCAAGTGCCAAAAACCTCACTGAAACCTCACATGAAAATGCTTTTCTCAAGTTTAATCCACAAACGTAATATAAGGTTTGTAACTCACACACAAAATGCTGTTCAGACTTCAGTAAAGTGATGCGAAAGCAGGAAAGACTGAGAGCAAAGGCAATATAAAATGTACATCATGGGAAACAGGAAGGAAGGAAGAAAATCAGAACAGATTAAGCAAATCACTATGATTTCCATAATTGTTTTTATATCATTAACACATCAAGAGCCAGAGGAGCAGTGAGAAGCAAAACTTTCCTAGGCAGTGTTCACATCTGTGTTTTTAATAAAATCCTTCCAAAAAGAAGCAAGTTAAGCTACAGATTTCATCGCAGATTTTTACTCAATACAATATACAGCACTTTGGAATGAAGAGATGTAGAGAGGTACCCGCTCTAACAACACGAGAACTGGCACAGGTTGTCAGAGTTGTGTCCATACAGCTAGGGTGCACACCAGGCTTTCTGATCCCCTCACATCAGCTTTCCAGTGCAGGCACTAGACCAGCAGCAGCTTTATAACCCATTTAGAGTAAACAGAGTAAACATTAAATTTGAGATTTTCACAGTTTCTAGAAGACAGACCAACTTTCCATCTAAAGAGGTCTTGGTTCACTTTACAATCCTGTTAAATAAACAGAAACAATACTCCCTTCTTGGATAAGAAGACAGGAAAAACACTCATTGCTTTTTACGAAAAGAAGAGGCTCCATTGGTTTCCTCATCAATTATTCGGTGTCGTGTCAAGTTGTTGAACTGCCCAGCTTGCCACGTCCAGAGCATTTAGTCAGACCCTTTCATAAGGCAGCATATTCTATCTTAACTGCTATTATTTACTCTCTTGGACTCTCATATGGAATGGGGCCAGGTTTAATCAAAACTTCGTTAATTCTTTTAATGGAAGCTGTGAAACAGTTGTGTTGCGAGCAGAGTGTTCAAAATACGAAATACAACTGGAGAAATAGCTCTCTATTAAATCCTAAATCTCTTTTGTTTCATCCATACCATGATTTCAGATTTACAAAAGCCAGTTGTATAATGGTGCAGGTTAATGTCTATTGCTAACATTCTAAACTGCTGAGAGTAAGGAGACATTGGAAAGCGTAAGATGTTTTCAGTGATCAGCAAACTCAGAATTATTTCTTTACAAAGAAGAGCAGGAAACTTTCAGCCAGATTAATTTTTAAACTGTTGATACTGACAGAACTAAAGCTAGAACTGTAAGAAGGGAATGCACAGGACAGAGCTAAAACTAAAATAACAGAGATCAAAACCAGAAGACAAAAAAAGTACTTATTTCAGGTCCTGTTTGTTACATGTTTCTCCCATCTTCATTTGAGGTCTTCAGATCTTTTCTCTGCACTGGTTAATGACTTTGGTGATACCTAAAGCCCACATTAAAGCACGGTTGATGAATCTTTTGAGTTTGCTTTGCTATGCACTTATGGGGATATTTCTCTTGATAACCATCTGTTCTTCAACCAACCCAGAAATGTAGTATTCCTGCAAATCTAAGCCAAACTCCAGGAGTCCTGCAAACTGCAAATTTTGAATGGATTATGTTTTTAATTCTTTTTCCCCCTGTAATTTTAGTCAGCAAATTACACAGCAGTTAAAACTTGCAAAAAATATAATTAGTTAAAATCACACTTCAAAGGTCAAGAAATCCACAAAGCCTGGCTTACAAAATGAAATACGAAGTGTTTTGAAACATTTTACAGACTGCCTGTAATAATTATACAAAAGAGTTTAAATGCAGAAGTTGAACGGGAACACCTACTTTAAGAATGCTTTTTTGGGGTTAATTTTTTTTTTTAATTTATTTGTGTTTGATCAGTATATTTTTTCTCATAACCTTTTTGACACTCTATAAATTTAATAGAGATGTGTTTCAAGTGCTCAGGCCATGAATACTGAATTTGTTTCTCTCCTGCCTCTTTGTATTTATATTCTGAGACAGCAGAGTTGCCTGGTGACAGCCTCTCCACTTCCACAGCAGCTGGCAAACCCTCCTTGTCCTGGGAATATGAAAGAAACAGTTAACTAATATTTCAGGCTCTGATTTAAATGTGACAATCTGGAAGTGCCAATACGACACAGGGCGGCAGGATTTACAAACTAAGATTTTTCTAAAAGTCTCAGAAGCAATAAAGAAAAAAATAAAAATATTTTTATCGCATCTAGCTAACAAGCAGCAAAAATGAATCCTGATTCATTAATTAATCCAAATTAGAAAATCATCTAGCATTTAACAATACCAAACACAAGCAGTGATTGTCTAAATCTGTTAATTTGACTTAGATTTTCAGAAAGCAAATTCTCAAGATAAGACCAAAGCAACCAGGGCTTTGACAGCTTTACAAGAAACAGTCACCTCTTTAATATTTACAAGACGTATTTCAAATGGCTTCTGTATGCCTATCTACTGGCCTGAGATTACTGCTTCTGCTGAAGGGCCAAGCACGTGCACCCAAAACAATTTCTCTAAACTCACTTTGTACAGTACAGCAGCAAAAATAAGTTATATTTGATAAAATTAGAGTTTAAAGCCAACTGAATTAACACCCAACAGTGGCGTACTAAGCACTTCCATTTTAAAAAAATCCTTAATCACTTAATTTTATGAGAAATTTTTATATAATGATACATTTTCTACTTTCCTGTATCAACCAGATAACTTTTGTTTGTTCTTTGAAGAAAACCAGGATTAACATTTTAATATCATATTGCTTTTTAGCAATAGTGTATTAAAAGGAACTTGTGTAAAACCACAATGTGGCCATGGCAATCAATCAACTACATTACAACCTAAAGGAATTGCTAATGAAAGCAAACAGTATTTTCCAACGCACTGCCAGGCTTTTCTCTACTAGAAAACACTTTGAGTTTTATCAACATTCTCCAAGCTGCTTTATTTTTGTCATTTTTGTTTGTAGCTTTAATGATAGTTTGGCTATTTAAATTTGGTGATAATCTGCTTTCTATGTTTTAGAGAACATTTTACAATTGTTTAACTCTTTTTAAAATTTCTTTCCAAAATTCACCAACCAAAATAACTTCAGGTAGACATATTATAAGAGAAATACGTAAAGCACTGCAGAAATACATTGATTGCTATAGGAACTGTCACATTCCAGGTTTAATCTGAACTGACTGAAAAAGGAAGTGTTGTAGCCAACCATAAGTTCTTGAAGTGCTGTACTAAGAAAGGAAAAACAACAATCCTTCTCTTGAGCAACTGGATAATTGCCCAAACTAGAGAGAGAAACCTTCTTTGTTACACATGCAACAGTGAATACTGATTTCTAAGCCTCAAGCTATGTAACTTTCTAATGTTTCAAACTCTGACCCCACTTTCATACTCTCAATATTGATAGTCTCCAACTGTTCTCAGTCTCCAAGTGCCCATGTGTTACTGCAGTGGAGCAGCACCGCTCCCAGACACTGCTCTGTCACTGACTGCACAAATACCCTCTGACAGGAACCTCCAGAACAGCAACTGCAGAGCTCAGACAAAACAGAACTGCACAATCAGCTGGGGGTTTGATGGCTTCTGTTAGTGCATCTCTGCTTAGTTCAGGATGCTTTAGTTATTTGGATGGCACTGAAACAGAACAAACGATTCTATCAAAGAAGAAACACTGAAAACCTTGTTCTCAATTCTATTGGTCTCTGCTGTGGAGATGTCACCACAAATGTTTTTGGGCATGTGCAGTAAGATACAGCCTATCTATCATACAATAAATCTGATTCATCCATGTCCTTATCAACAATGGCCAGCCAAACCTCATGAGCATTTCTGAGGAGCTGATTTCATAGCGGTGCTCCGGTTGTAGCTTTTCCAGTGTAGTCATGCTTAGAGCCTCACCCTCACTGCACTTACAACCCAGAAACCTGTGCTATAAAACAGAACTGACCAAGAGTTTCTATGGTCACCAATGCATTCCTGAGTTTTGAGGTGTGCAAATTCATATATTAAAAGATGATACATAAGAGAGAGCAGTAATTACTTTATTGGGACACTTCAGAACTTGGCCTTGTACCCTTCAGTACTCAGCCTCACCTTTTTGTTTCAGCTTGAACCATGTAACACGCTGATCTCAACTCACCACTCCTATTAGTGCTGCCCATTCTCTCAAAATGGTAAAACAGTAAAAATTTGTAAGGACAAGTAAGCTGGAATGCAGTTAAAAAAATAAATAAATGAGAAGTTTGTCACAGCGAGCCTCACTTAAGGCTGCTGCATCACTGAGGTCCCGAGAAAATTTAGTGGGGGTGAGGGGAAGGAGGTCCTAACATGGAAAAATACATCTCATGGAGCTAATGACCGTGAGATGAAAGAAAAACAAAATCACTGCATGTTCGGCTTCTCAGAGTGACTTCTCTCTTTTGGCGGAAAGTTCATTAACTGGACAGCATCAGGCACCACAGCAGAGCCATGGATGTATCGACACTTGCAGGAGTGACCTAGTTCATGGCTGCAATGCTTTCAGTTACTATTAGCAAAGCTCACTTTATGCTGTGTGTGATGCTGTTACAAAAAGAAGGTCTCCGAGAAAGTAAGTTTAGCACACTAAAAGCAGTGCTGTCAGCTTGATGAAAAATTTGTTTTAGATAAAGAGGAGTTCGGTGATATTCAGTGCAGCTAGACATGAAATCTATCATCTCACTAAAAAAAAAAATGTAAAACATTTCTGCTCCTGTAGAAAAGGCAAGGGTATCAAAAGGATTTTTAACAAAAAAAAATGTTTCCGGATACTTGATACTTCCAAGATGTATGAGAGCATACATCCAGCTATCAAAATGCTCCTGAGAGAGTGGAGTAGTCTAGCTCTGAGCAGGAACATTTTATAATCATGTCACAGCCCTGGAAATCAGGTGTATATAAACCCAGCAATTTCACTAATTCCTTTCCCTTTCCCAGCTTTAAGAAACCACAAACTCCCAAACTCCCAACTAAACTTTCAGCTCTTTCAAAACGCTGCTGACTCGTTTCAGTCTGGTCACCCTTAGCAGCAGATTTGCTGAAAACAATCTTTTTCCTTCACTACCAATTCCAAAGGTAATCTAAAAATGAAACTTGAATCCACTTGCACAACCTCTCTGCACAGGCTGAGGATCCACGCAGTGTTGAAGTGCAGCTGGCCATTGACTCTATTGTGCTCATGTGCAGATCTGCTGGGAATGAGTTAGGACAGGAGGAGTGTGCCTTGTCCTGGCCAGCTGGCAGTACACACACACAGGCTTTGGTACCTGCACGTCAGCACTGATCTGTGGGAACATCCAGGATCACTCAGAACTGGAGGGAAAGCTGTCCTGGAGACAGGGAGTCCTCAGAAGCAACTGCTCAAAGTACCTGGGATAGTGGTGGAGAAGAACATCCAGAGAGGCGTTGTTCCCATGGTGCCTGAAGAGCCCTCCCTGGCAGCTGGAGCTGCACTGCAGCACTGCTCACATGCTCTGCACTGGCAGTGGGATGCTGGGGAAAGCAGTTCTCAGAAAGCTGACTAGAAGGAAGACTAGAAGGAAGCTCAAGAGCTGGGGCAGCTTTTATCACACACCAGCACACCTTGAGCAGTATCTATTCTGTTCTCATTATCTTATTCCATGTCTAATTGGGTTTCTAAGCTCTCTGCTCTCCAGCTGCTTTTTCCAGGTCTGAATTCATACTGCTGTTGTACTCTCACCAGAAGAATTTCAAGCATTAACAGGTCATTTCTGAAAACTCTCCTTGCTAAACTCTCATTTGCACTACGTCCAAACATCCTTTTTTGAGAACAGAAATTAACAATCACGATTTACTTGTTAACAAATAAACATCACACCACAACATTAACACGCCATGCCATAATTGTTCCATAGATGCTCCACAGCCTTTTCTTAAGTGATCAAACTAATGATGAAGTTCTCTCCATCTTTTTATACAAGCATATATGTTTAAATTTTAAACATGAAAGATTAAATTAGAAGTTACCCACACAAACACAACTCCTTTTAAAAAGGCTCAAAACACTGTATTTACATCTGCAAGTACTCACGTTATTACTACAACCTTTATAACAGAGCTTAGGTTTGCTTCAAACAAAACAGGGTTCTCAGCGATAGAGGCCTAAGAGAAAGCCCTGCATACAGTTAGTCTACAAAGAATTAACTGGATTAATTAGCAAGGGATTTGAGAAGCAGCTTGGAGCTAGAAAACCAAAACACTAAATTGTTTAAATACTTTGGCAATGGATCAAGGTTTCTAGGCAGCCCTATGTTCCATTCTCTCCTTTTTTTTTTTGCTCGGTGTTTTAACACATTTAACCTGACAAGGTACTTTTTCATGAGATATGAATGACACTGTCAAAATACCAAAAAAGAAGATGTGAATTAAAAAATGCCACAAGCTGTTAGCAATTCTGCCAACATGCATGAGCCCAGGCAACATTAATTAAAAATCAATAGCTTAGGACATAAATAGCTCTTATCTCTGTTATAGTATATCTCCAACATAACTCCTTATTAAAGAAAAAAAAAGGGGGGAAAAAGACAGTGTCTCTGCTATTATACTGACTGAATTGACCACAACAAAGCAAAAGGAATAAGGCAAAAACCCTGAGCAAAGAAGTCCTTATGAGAAAGGGAGGACAGACATATGAATGATTGGAATGCTTCAGCCTTGCACTATCATTAACACATAACGGGCTGGAAACAGCCACACAGCAAATACTTGGAGAACAAGTTACCAGGAGGAACATTCCATGTTTTCAGTGCTAATATGATTCTATACAAAATCCTTCATGCCAAGGAAATAAAAATAACATGCACACCTTTCTGTCAGCTAAAACTTAGTAATCCGAATTCTTCTGAGTTTATTAAACTGTAGTTCCATTTTGCGTCTCAACTAAAGATTGTAAATTCTCTGATAATTATAAAATAAAAATGAGAAAAGGCAGGAAATTGCACTCAACCTTTTTTTTCCTTTAGCAATACCATCTTCAAACTAAAATTACATTAGCAAGTATCAAAGCTAAAATACTTAAGATAAACTAGGAACTTAAAACACAGCTTTCAACAGCTGTTTTCATAGCTGCAGAGAGCCAAACCTTTGAAAGACCCAAACTCGTTTTCTAACACAGTATCACCTAAGGCACACCATGCTGGATGTGCTGCTTGGGTCTGCCATAACTCCGAGACAATCATGACAGTTTAGTTTTCTGAACAGTTTCTACAGAAAATTAACATAAAACACAAGATGTAAAATCACACTGAAATGGAAAGGTTAAGCTTAGTTTTCTCTTTGTCTAACGACTCTTGTTTTATTCAATTATTATTAATGATGGGCCTATCAAATGCGTCCATCAAGACACAGTAGTCTAAATCAAGGATGAAGAAGTCAACCAGGCACTATTTCACAAAAATTTGTTCATTTCAGTTCAAAATAAAAGGAAAACTTTCACTTCCCTAAAAGCTATGTGTACATACACACCAAAACACTCTACAAATTTGAGTGGAAAAGCAGATCATAAAATTGTAGGATCCTTAAGGTGGAATCCTCAGGACAAAAGGGATTATTTTGATAGTCACGTTTACAAATCTCAAGAACCTCTTGCAGCAAACGAGCATGAGCGAGTGCAGCTCCACTGAGCTACAGCCCCAACATCAAAACCATGCAAGGAGAGCCTGCAACATTCGGAGGTTGAATTTATTAAAAACAATTTTTACAGCTTGTTTCCAATGCAAAGAAAATTTTTAGAAATACCAATCTGAAATACTGAAATAATGAGCTTTATCAAACCACACGTCAAGCAGAGCTGTATCTACGAGCATAATCTGAGATTATTAGGAATTCACTTCTAGTATGGAACGGAGACAGGAAGGATGAACCTTTCAGATCTCAAATGGAAACATTTCACTGTGTCAACTGGATTTTGAGTCCTACTTTGCAGCTGTCCTTCCGGACACTCCAACTTCTTCCCATTCCCTTGTCATAATCCCACCTCCCAAAAATTTATTGATTAAAGTGCAGCACAAGAAAATCAAAGGTTCTATTCATAAAGCACAGACACCAAGTATCAGGACAGAGAAACAGAAGACCCCACTTTTCACAAGATCTTTTGCTCTAACTTTTCATTGAGTTACAGTCAGAAATTACGTATTCCGTTCTGAACTGTCCAAATTCCATTCCAGCTATTGCCAGTTTCAGTTAACCTTGTTTAAGGTGCACTGAATACAAGGTTTTGTTGCTGCATTTGATATAACACCATTCTTCATCTAGAAAGTTAATTATGCAATCTTAATTTCTAGTAGGAGAAGTTCATTAGAATACAGAACTGCTGTTATTAGAGTTCCTCTAAACAGAATAAATTGAAATTCCACCAAGTTCCCCCAATAACGCTTCCTGTAATTGTAAAAATACAAACTAGCACTTTATTAACATTTCAACCGTTGTCTCCATTGAAGGTTCAAGAAAACAAAACTATTCAGAGACTTTGTTAAATCATCTGTCTCCATTTTACTTTATCATTATAAATTAAACTGAGTAGACGATGCACAAGTAATTTGTAAACTCTTTCAAAGGATCTGATTTACATTTTTCTTCTACAAAGATGAAGATCTCCCCCAACATGCTCCATTTGTGTTAAATATTAAATTAAGACACTTATACTACATATATGGCAAAAATGGAATATATTTTTGATATGTTTTAGAATTACTTTTAGCAGTCTAACACTGTTTATAATACTGGTGCAAATACTGCCACCAATAAAGAAACAAACATTAAAAAGGTGTCCTTTAAGCTTCCCTTTAAGGCATCTACCATAATCGTATAATTTGCTCTGGACATCATTAAAATGTAAAGTTAATGAGGATTCAGCTGAAAACAGAAGAAATGTAACCTATTTTCAGGCAAAACTTCTAACACTGCAATCAGAGGGAAAACCTCTTTGATGTCTCTTTGTCTCTTCTCATTAATTTTCTTTTGGTTTAAAAAAACACAAAGGCTGTTTAAACTAAAAAATGCATAGAAGTTTAAACATGGTAATTATAGTCGAGCTGCAATGAGGTCATTAGGTTTTTAAAACTTTGAGATAAACAAAATTGAGATGTATGACTATTTTAAAAACATGGCAATACTCAATTTTAATTGTCCATGTGATTGATACCCACTGTATTCTAAGGATTTTGTCTAGATACAGAATTGTCTCAAGAAGATTTAGTGAAGGACCTAATCCCATGGCCAGGGTAGAGCAAAACAATCAAGAAATACATCAAAATTAAAAGCTGTAATTACTATATTACTGGATGCCACGTAAGTTCAACAAAACACCCTTCTGCCATCCATGCACGAGAGATGGCAAATTGTGAGATTTTACTACACTTTACCTCTACAGTTCATTAAGGAATAAAATATTGAACAAGTTAAATAATTCCATCTACTCTTGTTTATGAACACTGCCAAGGTACACACAAAGCTGCACACTTCTGTTTTAACATGTTAATTCTTTCCAGCAGAACATATCTTAAAGAGGTATTTTTAATTACACAGCACTGATGGAATCTGTGCTATATTGTAGTGGTAGTTATTTTTAGCAAATAATTTACAAGTAAATTTCCCCAAACTATAATCAAAACTATTTTTAACACTACTGGGGACAAAATAACGTGATGGATCATCACAAACAGAAGTAAAGCCTCAAGCCACAAATACACAGTGCAAATATAACCTGATCTTTAGTGTAGAAGGACATTAATCACAATGAAGCAAAATAAGCGTATTTGCAACATTTTTCTGTGTGTCAGGATCACCTCTGGATAAAATGGAATGAGATCAATATATTAGTTTGCAGCAAATGTTAAAAAAAGGTATGAACATTAACGCATCTTTTTAACATGTTTGATAAACTCTTCAAATTAAACAGAATCAATCACCAACAAGCAAATATTTGATACAACCAGAAACTAGTTTAGTTGCAAGTGAAGCACAGTTTCAGATGAAAATTTCATACTTATTTCAAAGGAAAGTTTTGGGGGTTGGGTTTTGTTTTGGGGTTGGGTTTTTTTGCTTTTTCCCTTTCCTCTGCCATGTGTTATTAGCATTTGCTCCTGCTCTTGCCCACTGAGCAGCTCTGTCCTACAGACATACAGCCCATCCTACAGCATGTGGCAACTTTCACGCCACCAGAGCTGCTCCTCACCTCCTGGGATCCTTCCCTACTTGTTTGAACACTCTTAGTGCCATATTCACACAAACATAAAGCACACCATTTAAATAACACTGTGTCAAATATACAGCTTACAAATAGGAAACATCAGCAATCGGATTCTTCTGTCTGCCCATACTGTGGTGCTCAATCAGCCATTCTGTCTTCACATTTTCACACTTGGTTTGAGTCTGCATTAATTATTTTTGATAGGTGTTTCTCCACAGAGTCATAATCTGGTTTTAGAATCTTTGGAACAGAAGATCTCAAGGATCTCCAAAGTATCTTACAGGCATAAATTAGAATCATTTACTTGAGAGGTATAACAATGCACGAATCCATTAATGAAAAGGTCGTGTTACCCCTATTTATATTCATAACTACGTAGTTTCAAAGTAAATGGTTCTTCAAAGGAACCAAATACAGAATTGAGTTAACACTTGTAGAATGCAATGGGAATTGTAAGTCTAACTCCCTTCACCACCACTTAAAATCCCAGCACAAATTCTAAGGGTTGAAATTCCAGTCAGGAAATCGTTCAGAAAAAACTCTCCAGACAATAACCCATTCCAGACAACAGATTATCACTATCAGTTGTCTCTTCCCATCCCTCTATCCAAGGTTATCAACCTTAATATTGAAGTTCAACTTCCTTGGTTTCTACTTCCCTCTTCCATTAAGTAAGTAGTATTAAAAGTGTATAAAAAGCTGTTTTCATCTAAAAAAACACATAAAAATCATCTTACCAGGAACCAATAATCTGTCAGCATCTGGATTTTTGACAAATGGTTTACCAAAACTTGCTAGCCCCAGAATGACCAAAATGCAAATTTTGTAGCACAGAAGGTGGAGTATGGGATTTGTTTTGATTGGGTTTTGACAACCACTGCTGAAATAAAACAGTAATCTTGCATTAATTTTACCCTTATTTGATAATAATCTAACCTCAAATCATCTTTTACATTCCATTTCAATTTAAAAAAAACCCAACACCCAAACCACAAACAAACAGAAAACCCCACAAAACAAAACCAACAAAAAACCACAAGAAAACTTGACAATGTCACTTTTTGTTTATGACAAAGAATATCACACCAAAGGCAGACAGGCCAGTACTGCCTTGGGCACTCTGCCAGGCCTCTTTTGGACTTCCAGTTTACATTCTCTTCTTGCAAGAAACTTCCTGTAACAAAAAGAACCAGCAATAAAAAATAGATGTAGTTCATCTTTTGCTTCCCCAAACTTGCTTTGCCTGAGTGCTGCACTTAAAGCAGTGCTCTATTAAGTGCTCTAAGCACTTTGTAGTGCTCTAGTACAACTACCAACCTATTTGTCAACACACTAAAGACAGACACAAATTCTAAATTCCAGTATTTCTATTGAAAACGTTCATAGGAAGCAGCATCCAGCTGTGGATGGACCAGTCAGTCACTTCTGGGACGGTGCTAACAACATTAGGCAAAGGAACCACCCAAAGTCGCTATTCTTAAATCTACAGGGAGTCTCCTTTAAAGTCATTACTACTTTGTTTCTTTTTCACCTGAATGACATTCGAATTGAAAGTTCTTTATAGCAATATCTATATCCAGGTTAACTGCTGACTGCCAATGCACTAAGCTTTCAGCAGAAGTTAACACTCATTAACAAGATTACCTGTTGTGATTAAGTGAGAACAAACAAAAAACAAACCACCTTGGAAATGTTTGTGACTGAGACTTAACTAAAGNGGACTCTATTCAAAGTACCATCTCTCTGCAGATACTGGCATAGCAGCCTTACTCTTAAAGCAGCACAGGAATGGAGAGTTAATTGCAACAAGTGTTTCACCAAATTCTTAAATGCTTCAAATGCTGAAATATAATATGCTTCAGTAGTATTGGATATCTAAATTGAGTCTCTCAAGAACTCTTTAAAAGGAACAACCACTCAAATTCATCTATAAATTCAAGGAAAACTTTAAGTATAGCTAGTGAATGAAAATATTTTGTTAGAATCACTAGAAAAAATCCTCCCTAAGAAAGTTTCAGTTTAGCAGTTAATTCCAACCTGCAGTTAAAAAGGCACTAGCTGTCAGTCAGTTTTCTCACCCAACTCTATCATGAAAAGAAAAACTGACAGATCACAGGAGCTTGCCTTTGTAAACCAATTCGGGAACTTTCATGCTTCTTATTTGTTAGGTTAAAGGTTAAATTGCTGACCTCTGCCCTCCTGCTTAGCAGCCTTTCCCTTTTTCTGTAAAGCTTTATTTTGGGGCTGTATTTACATGGATTAGTCTCTTTTCACGCTAAGAAGGAATCTGTTCACAGCCAAAGCCTTAGTTCTGGTTGTACAAAAAGCAGTCACAATTATTCAGCAGCAGACAATGACCATATTGTGGATTTACAAAAAAACCACCTCAGCCATGGCAAGTTCTGTCCTTGCTGCACAAAACAATAGAAGAAAAATCTTATCAAGCATTCAAGAGAAAGCAAACAAAGCAGGCCCACTGTGAACTTGATGAAGATGTCAAGCTCCTTTAAAAAAATATAAATCAACAAAAGAGTTTAAAGTCTTGTGAGTAAGACTTTCTGTGCTGAATTTTTCTGTCTAGTTAAACAGTGCCAGCATAGTAATATAGTGCAGATTAGTAAATACTTGTGAAATAGGAAAGACTGTAGACAGAAGTAGTTAAAGCATGAAGCAAAAAGGCCAAACAGCTCTCTTCCCACAAAATACCTTACAGCAACAGAGAAACACTCAGTTATACTTGATATTACTGGTTTGAGGGTTCATTAAATCTAGTACCATCAGATAAGAATATGCCTAAAAATGTGTTAGATAAAATTTATGATGACTTGCAATACGACAGACTCTAATATTCTTTCCATAAACTGAGTTTCTCTTCAAATTGAGTTCTGTATTTCATTTGTACTGTAAAAACCAAACTGTGAACTGTCTTCACACAAAACAGCTCAAACAGTGCTATTGACTTACCCCGACACTGCAGTCCCAGTAAGCTCTTTGTTAAAATCTTCCACCTTGTTTGTACTTAGAAGCAAAGCAATCAAATGGAAGCAGAAAAGCAAAGCAGCAACTTAGGAGAATTAGAATTCCCAAATACCACCTACGTACTTAGGTTTGGTTACTTTCCCAATCCTGCTTTAGGAAGTTCGGTGTAGCAACATAACGTTGGTAAAGATGCCATAGGAAAACTCATTATATGAGAATTCCAGCCCCTCTTCAATGGAACGCCCTTATTTAATGGGAAGAGACCTAAACTCTATACCTTTTTTGTTATCCCTAAACTTTCAGCACTTTATCTATTTCTCAATATAGAATGGGCAGGTTTGAACTGATAAAATGTTTTCATCTAAAAAAATAAAGGCTGCTCTGAGACGTGTATGGGTAAGGTTTACAAACCTTTGCATGACCAGCTCGTCCAGTAACTTTCCTTATGTTCAAGAAAATACTTCATCAATATGGGAGGCACTGCTCTGCTATGTAATATTTTAAGCTATGACAAAAGGTAATGATAAGGAGCAGCAGTGTGTCTCTTGCAGAGACAGAAACCTACTCATTCTCTTTACCTGTGAAAGTCCTACCACGGAAACCACAGTAACAACTGTAGAATAATTTTAGGGCCCAAGTACATTGTGACTTCTCCCAGTAGAGTTAAGCACTTCGATTAGTTTAAGTTATACATTTGTGATCTACTGGGAAGGGGGGGAGGGAGGGAATGAGCTATTACAACCCAAGGCTAGAACATGAAAAGTAAAGAAGGAAGTACTTAAACTACTCACAAGCTTCTAGTAGGAACAAGATTAGTAGTACATGCTACTCTAGGAGCCAATTCAAATGCAAATTTCATCCTTTCACTCAAACAATGATAAACTACCTCAGAGTTAATAGTTTCCTTCTAAGATTCATCTCCCTTTTCAACTTAGTGGTATGTTTTCGAGAAAAGAAAGAAGCACATGGAGAGCCTTACAGCAAGACCTTTTAAATTCTGTCATAAAAGAAGTAGCATAAACTACATTTCCTTTCCTAATCCAGTGAACATTTGTTAAACTCTAACACACTTACACTTTGTCCATGCGGTTGCATTTAGGCTTCTAACTTACCATGGTTTTTTAAAAAAAAAACTAAGAAAGAAATCCTTTAGCTGTACTAAACCATTTCAGCTTTTTCCTTGAACACACAGCAAGAATTTATGCTACACTCACAAAAAGATGAAAGATGAGGTCCTTGGAGAGAAAGGCCTTTTGGCACACTACATGGTAAAGCTACAGATTTGACATACTTTTATAATGTCTGCTTTGGCAAGAACACAAAAACCCCACACAAAAGCATGGTACGTCCTCCCAGACAGGGGTGTAGGGGGTGTTTTACTCTTGTGAGCATTTACTTTCAAATGCTCTTACTTCAGAGACTATTTTGATCGGTTACTTTAGACTAACAAATTCTCTTTTGCTATATGAACAGTTTGACAGTCAGACTACAATTCTGCTCACAGACCTTTCTAACAAGAGAGAATCTTTGGCTGAGGTCCAGCAACAGCCTTAAATTTGTCACATTCTATTTTTGATGAATGATCTGCAGCAGTTTTAAGATCATAAAGTGCTTTGAAAGTTAAAAGAAAAATTTCACAAGTAGTAAGCTTTCACTTTCTTTACAAAGGTATTTAAACTAAATTTCCTAGCAGATTCTTTCTACTTCTGCATCTCAAAAAAACCGCACAAAACAATCTTCTAACTGAGATTAAAAA
Organism: Dasyornis broadbenti; assembly: GCA_013397935.1. NCBI lineage: Eukaryota > Metazoa > Chordata > Aves > Passeriformes > Dasyornithidae > Dasyornis > Dasyornis broadbenti. The sequence goes on along the minus strand of VZRN01003151.1, from coordinate 1,243,563 downwards.
CACGGGAAACAGTTGCAATGCTCTTTAGTAGTCTACAATGTGTCAACAGGACAGCACTGGATATCTACAAGTGCTTAAGTGAGCTTAAGCAGTTATGGCCTTTAAAAGAAACAATAAAAGTTCTTTGTCACTTACTACCTCTGTTTCTGTGAAGTTTCGCTATTACAAAATGCCATGACAAATACAAAAATCACAATCTTACAAAATGCTTTTTTCCTTCCTTTACAGAAAGATTAAAAATAGGAATAGAAATCCAGTAAAATAGCAGTACTTCATACAAAGCTTCTATTTTGCTCTCGAATTATCCACGTCATGTAACAACTCCAATGAATGAGAGAAGACCATGCACCAGAGACATAAAACTTACTAGTTGTACTTTAAGCCAATATTTGCCCTAAAATATTTCATCTTTACAGTAAAACCATAGCTATTTTTCCTTCTTGTTCTGAAAGTAAATGTGGGAGTTGGTGAGAAGCATTAGAATTGCAAAGTTCCTATACTTGACATACTTATACCTGACACACACAACACAGATTTCTCACTAGATAAATTCCATGTACTGTCACTGTAAAAACACAGACTCCATTCTTTCTATTCTAGTTTGCAGCTTCTCATTTTCGGTTAGAAGGCTCCAGGCTCCGGAGCAATGCATCCCTACAGAGGAAATCAGGGAAGAGGAGGCCTGCAAGGATGAAAAAGATACTCCGGGACAACTAAACACAAACAGGCATCTTACAGAGAGTGGAAGCAGGGAAAGATGGCCTGGAAAGAATGCAAAGAAACTGTCTGAACAGCCAGGCATCAGGTTAGGAAAGCTAATGCCCAGGCAGAAGTAAATCTGGACACCAAGGGCAACAAGAAAAGCTTCTATAGCTACATTGGCAATAAAAGTAATAACAGGGAAAGTATCACAAGTTTAGCTATGCCATCTTTACAGGAAAGGACAGTGAGAGCACAGCGAGCTGACCCAGTAATCATTTCTGCTCTCAGTTCACACATTTCACTGTGGTTTGGCAAAGCTCTGCCTGGACTGGAATAAAACAATGTTTGCTTTTCCAACTTCTTTGGTTTCAATGACCTTCTTCTCTTTGTACCACATTAAGGTACAAAACATTTCCCAGATGATCCTGAAGCTTACATTTCTATGAATCAAATCTTAGGATCATAAAATAATTCAGGCTGGAAGGGACCTTGGAAGGTCCTTAGTCCGACCTCCTGCTCAAAGACAGGCCAGGTGTGAGGTCAGAGCAGTTTCTTCAGGCTGGAAAGCAGTTGGGTCTTGAAAACCTCCAAGGATGGAGATGCACAATATCTCTTGAGTGACCTGGTCTAATGCTAGACTGCTCATGGTGAACACGTCCCCAGTACTCATTTAGCATATGTCTTGATTCAGTCTGTCCCTGTATCTTGTCCTCCTGCCACACATCACTTGATGAGCCTGGATATCTCATCCCAATGAACTCCACAGGTATGGAAGGCTGCTGCTCAGGTTCCCTGAAGCCTCCTCCAGGTTGGACCAGACCAGCACTCTTGTCTCCTTACACTGAAGAGCTCCAGCTCGCTCACCATCTTTGTGATCCTCCATTGAACTTGGTCCAGTTTATTGATGTCTTTCTTGGAGCCCAGAACAGACTTTTCCCTTCTGTAGTTGACTGTCTCAGTAACTAAGAGAGATCCTTCTATAGCCAACATTGGCAGAGGCTGCCCAGGGCAGTGGTGGAGCTGCCATCCCTGCAGGTATCCAAGAGACGTGCAGTCATAGCGTTCAGGGACACGGGCTACTGGTGGGCTTGGCAGCGGCAGGCTTATGGTTGGATTCAATGATCTTAAAGGCCTTTTGCAATGTAAATAATTCAGTATGACAGCACATGAAAAATGCTCTTTTCATCAATTTCAAAAGTTATGAACCAAATAACATTTGAACATAAGTCAGTATCTCCCATTTCTGCAAGATGCAAGTGAACTTTGAAATATATTAAAGCTTCAAATTTCAGTTGATATTTCACAGTCACATGGCAAACATCCTTTGCTACTTTCTCACTTTTCCTCTTCCAATTGCTCCCCCATCCCACCAGGGCTGGGGGAGCAAGCGGCTGCGTGGTGCTGAGCTGCCAGCTGGGGTTAATCCATGACAGCTACACAAATTTTTGAATAACAAAATAGAGTCAAGTTTTACCATCCCACAAGCCAGACAATCCCCCACACTAGGACAGTTACAACTTTGGCGCAATTCTTTCTCCTCAAGACCAAGCAGAAGATTGATATCAGAATTAAGAGCACTGTAAGTATCAATAGCACTATAATAATGCTATTGTACTATAGCACAGACTTCAAAAATAGCTCTCTTACTTAATTTTGGGATCAATTAGATGGGGAGAAATAGTTTTCAACCTGCCTGATAATTTCCTTCTTATACACCTTTTATGCATTTTGCTTTTCTCAACAGTAGCTGCTCCTTGTCATGTAACATACATTCCCTGACTGCAAAAAGATAAAGTTAATCTATATTCTTAGTTTTCTGGCATACAACACCCAGCCAAGAAGTGGACACAGACTATATGGAGGTCTCTAGGTCTGTATTTCTGGAATGGTGATTTGCCCAGGATACAGTACAACTGTTAAATACAGTTAACACTGCAGAGAACCAGACAACCTTCATTCAGAACAGAAGGACAAAATATTTGGGTATACACAAGTCTAAGGCTTCTGAGAATAAAAGGCACCTCTTAAGCATAAAAAAACTGGTTGGGAAAAATCTCTTAAAAGATTCTTCAGAGAGAGCAACTTCAGAATATATGACTTGTAAAAACAATTATAAAAACTTTTTTTTTTTACTTCCTAAAAAGAATTTCTGAAGATTTTGCACCTACAAGTGCATACAACAAACCTAAAAACACAACTAAGCGAAACTCCCACAGAATCAGTTGGTTTATAGAACAAAATGTATACTAAATTCTCCAATTAAAAACCTGTAAAGTAGTTTCCGTGCTTTTTAACCCACCTTCCCACAGCAGGGAATTAATCCCTCCAGGGGGATGCAAACAAACTTCAAAGAGAAGATTATACCCAGACACTAGTACTGTACAATGTAATGTTTATGGTCAAATTTGTTCAGATTTTCTGGCACTAGAATCCAGGTCAGATGTGCAGAAACAAAGACCAGTTATTAAAAGGGCTCCTGCAGTTACATCAAATAGTTGTGATGGCACAAAGCAGTAGGACAAGCCAAAACTGTATTCCAGTTACAACTCCTATGGAGGCTTTGGCAGGCAAGGAAGGAGTTGCAGCTATTGGACTTTCACGGACTGTAACAAACAAATACAGATATAAAAGGAGGTAAGTGGCTTTCCAGTCAATAACATATAAAAATCCTTTCAATTGGTTCATTATAACATATCTACAATTGGTTCACTATAACATATCTACAATACACATGGTTGTTTCATAAAAAACAAAATAAATACTACCTCAGTATATGCTGGCTAACCATAATTATTTAATTTTGACAAACTTCCTTTTTGTAGCATTATAGAGACTGAACTCACATAACAGTATCTTGAACTAAACTCTGGAACTACAAATTTCAACCTTTGCTTTTCCTGCTTATTTGATGAAGTTCCTCAGGTTAGATAAATGTGCAATCAAAATTTCCCAAATGTACTTACGTTAGTTTCAGCAGTTATGGGACTTCTCTACCATAAACATAGCAATATTTATCAAAAACAATATTAGAGAAAAATACTTGTATAATCATGAGTCGATAACAATGGTAAAAAACTGTTAACTAAATCATAAGCTGCATCCATGCCTTATTTCCAGAAAAAGTAATTTGATTAAAGTGAGAATTCTGGAAGCAGATAAAAATACTTCTGTAGACAAGTAAGAAAGAGGAAGTAAAAATAAATTCCAAACAAGATGTTTTAAGAGTATTTTTTGGTTTAAAACAATCTTCTTCTTACATGAGCAACAAATACCAACCTGAAAAAGCACTTACTTTTTTAACCTAATCAAGAAAAGAGTTATTTCTATTTTAAAAGACAAAAGGAGACAAACAATCAAAGAAACCTGAACATTTTCCATAATCAGGTACAGAAACACAAATTTCTCATTATTAGTCCTAACTGTAAAAGATTCCACAGAACCAGTGATTAAGACATTTTTAAAAGCTAGAACAGCATAATATTAAATATACTTCATTATCTCACAACACATGGTTCTTAAGAAAAGTTTTAGCCAATAAATAGGTAGAACTACAGTGCGAAACAGTACCTTTCCCAATGCAACTGATTCCTGAGTGGGTCACTTCTGCATACACCTCAAAGGTAGTTTCTGGATTTTGTCTGAAACAAAAGAAAGGTACATACCACACTGAGAATTTGGGTTAAGTGTACTTGCAATGAGGCAGTCAGAAAGGGTTCTCAGAAGACACACAGTACAATGACAACTAGAGACTATTTCTTGGTTTACAGCCTTGGATGATTTCTCATCAGACCTTCTAAAGGTCCTAAATAGAGGGATTTTTTCAGATAAAAAAGTCCTGAAAACTTTTCACCAAACTGGAAAGTCACATTGCCCAACAGTGAATAAACAACCCAGACTGACATTTTCATTACTGTGACCCTTGAGTTCAACTTCATGACATCTATTTGCCCAGGAAAAGGNNGGGGGGGGGGGAGAAGTTGCAGTCAAGAAGCGGAAAAGTCACCTTCTGCACACACAACTGAAAAACTGAAGAGGCTGTATTTAGATGAAGACAGCGCCCCGTCAAAGTATCTCTCCCTCTTTGCCAAAACAGGGCCATGTTGGAGAATATTACAAATGCACAAGGTTTGGTCTCATGAGACTCCAGTCTTAAATGCAGAAATTTGCCAGATGCAAGGAAATAGGTGCAATAGTCAAAAACCATACCCAGTTGGGCTATAAGATGTAAATGATGCTTGAGGAAAGAGATTTACTCTGCTCAAGAGTTATACATATATCAGTAGTAAAAGTAAAGAGTTAATGATAACACTTCAAAACAAGCAAACAAACAATTTAGTGTATATTTTCAGTTCTTACTGTTTTAACTCTGTAAGTGACGCTCTGGAATTACCTCTCATAATGTAATGAGCATGTAAAGGCAGCAGGTGATTATATAAGAGAGAATATTTTGCGTTAATTCCTGACTAACAATTTTAGCTCCTCCAGATATTTTTTATGAGATTAGAGACTGTAATTGTTTAGCTACTGAAATAAGGATTTTGCAGGTCTGAACATGTGACACTTTATTCTTAGACTTTCTGGTTAAAATCAAGAATCAAAATTGCATAATTACTGTTCCAAATTTATGGCTGCTTGTATAGTGATAATATTGTCTCCAATGTGTTAATGCAAACTAACATTAGAAAACTGCTGTGGTATAATTAAGTTGTAAATTCTGTAACTCCCTTACAGCTAAGGATGAAAATAATGACAAAACCCTTAAATATATATGCTAGAATTCCTGACTGAACAATAATTAAAAGAATTAAACTCACCTTACCCAACATCTCAAACCAAACATATGAGCATGTCAACGAGTTCAGCTTACTCTTCAGAGAATTTCTATTATTTTTAATCCTACTTTAACACCAAAAGGATTAAGGAAAACATTTCTAACCATGCCACAGACCCACTTAGTCTAACTCAAGTGGCTCTAAGCCAAACCCCATACCTATTTAAACCAACAGAAAAGCTACCATTGCTTTCAGTAGCACAGGATCAAACTCCTCAGTTTTACAGAGCACCTCTCAGGAGCAACAATGGTTCACAACTCAATTAATGGTAATTTAATTTGCCACCAGTTCCCAACTGATTTGTCCTAAGCAGCTGTTTTTACAGAAAACTACATTTGTAAGTTATGAGAAATCCAAAGTCAGCTATTATTGTGCAATATAAACCAAACTTGCATAATTCTCATTGTGCTACTCAAATTACTGCATATAATCTGCAAATACTGGGGTTTAGCTACATTCCAACAGTCATGGTACGGGGTGAGGATGGAATGATACCCACAGAGCATCAGAAAGGTATTTTTCCTTTCATACACATTCTGGGCAGCCTTATCATACCCTCCTTGTTTGTGTCTTTATTTTTAGCACTCTGTTTCCTTAATTAAAAGTTTATAAACTTTATATTTTTACAGCTAATGGTTAAAACAACAAACACCTTTTTAGTATTATGTTAGAACCCATGTTCAAATTCTTAAGTGAGAGCACTGTGTGGCACAGCTGGCAGGAGCACAGACTATATACCAAAACTTTCAGACAAAAAGACATCACATTTTGTATTTTAATTTTCTGTGACAAACGTCCATTTATTTCTATGAACAGTGAAACTGAAGTAGCTTTCCCAAGTAAGAAAGTATTAAAGGCTTCATTCAACAACCAACACCTTGGTATGAGAATGAAGTCATTGTTGGATTGTGGATATTTTACAACTTTTCAGAGGCATTAAGGAAACAAGTCACTATGAGACTTCATATAGTTTGCAAGTACAGCATAAACATGACCATAAAACGTATATTCTGCAGTCCAATGTCACTTGTGCATCGCACTGAAACCCCAACCCCTGCAATCCTCCACAGCATGAGAGCCTTGAATACACACACCAAATTTTCTCTCCTACCAAAAATTACTTACAGACCCAGTCACTTATCAAGTGAACAAACAGATGCAATTAAAAAAGATACAGAGGACACATAGGTACCAAAATGTATTTGAGAAGTAGGTAATTTCAGAAGGAAATGCAATACTTCTTTGTAAACGCAAACTCAGGAAGGAGCTGTATGAGAAGATAAATGCTAGTTTTATGAATTTGATGTAGAAATCTCTGTACAAATCTCTGATGTAGAAATAACTTCAGTATCAAAGCAATTAATATGAAATTCAATTTTACATTGAAGATAATATTTCAAATGAGACATTTATGTACCTTTTACAATCAAAAATTGTCATTTTTACCAAACTGTAAGAGATTTATGCAGAGTAAAAAAATAAATAACTGAGAAATCCTTTCTGTCTAGTGAGGTGGAGTACAAAGGTTCCCGAGCAGTGACAGCAGCAGGTTAACAAGGCTCCTATCCTACCTCACCTGGCTGGCAGAGTGTGCCTGGCACGTTCCTTGTGATGTGCCCCAACAGAGGATTAACCCAGCACTGTAACCCAACACTCAATGTAGCTTTTTTTTTGCCTGCAGCTATACAGAAGCCAAAAGCTTATAGGACTGCCGGCAATTCCTTGATTTCTTTCACTTCAGTCTGATGCAGCTACTGATACTTTTCTCTAAGCAACCTTTCACTCAAATGACTCATTATTTTACACCCATCAGAAAACTAACTGACAGGTATGCCCAGGTTTCATGCAGAGTCTATCACAGTGTGTGCAAGGGATCCTGGGTCAAGGAGTTTAATATCACTCATAGTTATCAACCTATTGCAAGAAGCAAGAGATCTGATTAATGGATGTTTACTGGGGCTTCAGTACATCCTGGTGACACCCCTAAAGGAGATGTGCCTCCGCTCACCCAGTTACCAAACAGTTTTGTTATTCACACTCCCCATCTGTCCCTATAAGGGAGTTACTTATCAACTTTAAAATCTTTGCCAGATTAAACATCCAGCTCAGAAAGGCAGACCAGAAAAGCCTCTTACTCAGACAGGCTCTCTCACTCTATATATATTAAGATTGTTTTGAAATTTTGTCCTTACACTACTCAGGTACAGTGTTCTGTCCAAAGTGGAAAAAAGCAGTTCATTAAGTGTTGCTCAAGGCAAAGTTGCTTAATCACTCAGTGGATAAACGCTTTCTCACAAAGTCCAAAAAGAATGAAAAGCAATGTTTACCTGGGTTTATTACCTCTGTAACCCTGGTGATTGGAAAAGTCATGGGATTTACCTATAATCTTGAAAGACAAGTTCACACTGAAAGACTGTACAGAAAAAGTTCTAAACTCCACTGGCTGCATTAAATATTTCTAAAAGCTACATCTCCCTGACACAGGTTTCCAGTTGGAGTAACTTGCCTGCCTGATGACATTCTCATTTAGCAAAGTCTGCTCAAAGCCACTGAAGTCCAATCAGCAATCACAAATCCAAAGATGGCAAACACAGCTTGTGGACTCAGGGGACACACAAAACAAACTGCATTTAAAGTAAGCATCAACCTGTTAATAGATTTAAGATAAGGTCACCATAAGAAGTCACTTTGGATCATAATCTTGAAGTGATTCAAGCAACGGTGACTGCTGCAAGGTCTGAAGGTGCAAGTTAGAGATACAGCCTGCTCTGCTACCAAAATACCTACAATTTTCAATTCTACCTGTATTTGGCTGTAAGAGTTTAACTAGTTTCTCAGGCATTCTTTTCTCTTCAGCAACAGTTGAGAACTCATACACCAAAAAAGTGAAAAACTCATGCCCACGGTATGCTCAAGGAAGGAAGAAAGGTTCATTCCTTTCTGTAACCAACCAATTACCACAGTGCTATCATTACAAACACTCAATATCTGCTTCCATTTTCCTAAAACACCTGGCTGAAAAGACACATTTTTATCTCTCCAGCCTATGGGCTTGGGAACACAAAGACATGTCATCACACAAACTGTGTCCCCTTCAGTCCTGTATTCAAGTTAAACAAAAGAAGTGAAAAGTTAAAGCCCAATGTAATCCTGAAGACCACTGTGTTCAAGAAAAACAATTGCTCAACAGCACCTGCTAAAACTGCTGAATAAAACAGGATCTACCTGGGTCTCTCCCCTCTATAACCCTTTCACACGGAGATATCAGCACACCCTGCTTGGCAATAGCTTTATTACACCTCCACCTGTCTATAAGGAACTGAATTTTCCTGGTATGGCACATGAACAAACTGAGACTTTTATTGTGACTATACCAAACATACCAACAGGGCTTACCAATAAATCAGCCACCAGTTTTATGAAAATTTAAAAAAACACCGAGGGCATGGATCTGCAGGCCCAGCACACCAATCACTTGCATCACTCTTCTCCTTTCCCCTTTGCTAATGCACTTTCAAGATCTCCTAACCAGACTGCGGTGCTTCCGTCAGTACATTCTAACCTGGGCACGAAATTTGCACTCCCTCGACCCCTCCACACCCTCGAAGAGGCGTCGCCTGTGCTGGCAATGAAGATGTTCCCATCCCAGCACCCCCGCCCTCCCTCAGGCCTGCACCGATAACACTGCACTGCCCTCCCCGCCCGGCCCTGAGAGCGGGAGGGGCAGTGGGGTGAGTGTGAGGCAGGCTCGGCTATCGCCCCCCTGCTGGGGCAGGGCCGAGGCGTCCCGCCGGGGTCCCACCCGGAGTTGGGGTCTGACGGTCCGTCCTGCCCGTCCCTGTGGCCCGCGGGGTGGGGAGCGCTCTTCCCCCTTCCTTCTCCCTCTCCTTCTCGCCCTACCCGAGGCCCGTGGGCTCGGCCGGGGTCCCGCCCGCGCGGCCTCACACGGAGCGGAGGGAGGGCAGGGAAGTCAGTCCCCTTCTCGCTCTTCCGAGGGCCTGAAGCAGGTCTGGAGAGCTGCGGAGGGCACTCACTTGATCCTGGATCCCATGGTCTCCGGGGGGCCGCATAGACCCGGGGCGGAGCGAGACACGGGCGGGGGCCGCAGGGCCGCGCTCTGTCCGCCGCTCGCCCCTCACTCCATCCCGGCCCGCGCCGCGGCGCCCCGGCCGAGTCACGGCGCGGGGGCTGCCGGGAGCTGTAGTGCGGCGAGGCCTGGGGCGGGCCGTGTGCCCGTGTCTGGGGAAACCGTCAGGGGAAGGTGCGGGTTCTGCTTGTGCTGCGAAGCCACAGGAAAACAGGCAACAGGCAGAAACTGATGCACAGCAAGTTCCACCTGAACACGAGGGAGAACGTCTTCACTGTGCGAGTGACCGAGCACTGGAACAGATTGTCCCCAGAGAGTGTGGAGTTACGCTCACGGGAGATATTCCAGAACCATTTGGACAGAATTCTGTGCCATGTGCTCTGGGATGATCCTGTCTGAGCAGGGAGGTTGGACCAGATGCCCCACTAAGGTCCCTTCCTACCCGACCTATCCTGCGCCTCTGTGACGGCGACCGGGAGCGCCGGGGGTCGGCAAGGACGACGCTGAGCGGCCCCGCTCCCCTCAGGGAGATTTAGGCGGGAACCCCCCGGCGGGACGGGCCCCGCTCCCCTCAGGGAGACTGAGGCAGGACCGGCCCAGCTCCTCTCGGGGCTCCTCAGGCACCCGCTGCGCTCAGCGACTGTTGAGCGGCCAGGAGTGACACCGAGCAGCGGGGCCGGGCCGGGACTGACGGAATTCGCTCCGGCGACGGCAGGAGCCGCCTCCCTGCCCCTCAGTGGGGCGGAATTGTCAGGCACCGCCGGACGGGGCCAAACCTCGCCACCAGCTTGATCCCGAGCCCTGGATATCTATCCACTGATAACCAGGCCAGATGAGGAGCAGGACTGTCCATCTTGGAAAGCCCTGGGCAGAGGGGAGCCATCCCCATAGGCACAGGCCAGAGGCTCAGGCAGGAACGGGTGTTCAATGTCCAGGGACTGCAGAAGTCAAAGGAAAGAGGCAAAGAGAAGGGCTGAGAGGGTGCCATGGGAGAGCTGTGACAGAGTATTATGTATGCACTGTTGGGCACAGAGACCAAAGGGGCTGAAAAGACAATAAAACATGACTAGCTAGAATCACAAGGCCGAGCAACGTCATAGAGGGGGCTGGAGATTTCTCAAAGAGAGATGGAATGCAGTCTGCTGAAAATACATCTTACATTGACTCAAAAATTGCAGACGGACAGCTTTTGAAATGTGTCGTGTTGGAGTTGACAAACAGAAACAAACAGGTATGCAACTATTTAATTAAACATTATTTACAGGAAGTTTCAGGTTTGGAGCATTTCTAGCGTAATTTAGCAATTTCTAACTTTTTAGAGTTGGGGATGATCTACAGTGAGGAATGAAAGAATTGCAAATTTGTCTTTAAATGGCCTCCAAAGTGCAAATCATTGTGAACACCAAGTGCTTGGCTGAAGAACCTAGTCATCTAGAAGGATCGGGGAGAGTATATCCCATTTGTGATCCTTTAACATCCCATTTGCTCCCCAGAGAGACTGGGTGGGAAAAATCATGCCACCCTCATTCAAGTAATAAATTTAAAACATGTTAAACACTATGCAAAAAGTCCTGGAAGATTTATTCACAGTTACAGTAACTCAAAGACGTGTTTGGGGAGATGAGGAGGAGTGTTTCTAGTACTAATTTGAGTACTTGAGGTGCTTCCACCACAGGCTTCCACCCACAGCCTCTGCCACAGGAGCCATGTGTAAGCTCAGGCCTCAGCGTTCAGCCCTGGCTTGTTCTATGGTGTGGATGTACCTGTCCCCAGCCCTGAATCGCTGATTGATCTGTAGTGGTGTTCCCTGTCTCATTCAGACGTACCCATACCCATGTAAAGTAGCTTTGTAACCAAAATTACTGTGTTCAGGCCAGGGAATTCTAACCCTTTAAACAAATCCATGCACTAAGCGTTATACATATAACCATCAAATGGAGGTAAGTTTCTAGAAATGTTGTTAAAATCAGTTATAAGAGCAAAAAAACCCCACAGTCAGTAATGAGTTACGAAATAAGGAAGCTGATAAATGCAATGCTGATGCAGTGTAAAATAACAATGTGGAAAAAAACTCAGCATTTCAGGAGTGGCTAACAAAATTACTTGCATTTCATCACCCTTACATTTCATCACATTTTCCTTTTTTGGAACATGGATTGACATTAAATATAAGAGGTAGAGCTCAAGCCTCACAGTTTTAGTTTTGCTCTGTTTTGTGTAGTGAACTTTTTAAAGATTTGGTAAACTTAATAATATGAACAGGTGTAAATATTTAATGAGGACATGTATGCAAGAGTATTAGACTGTTTTATATTTCATAGTTTTTAGACTGGACATGCTAAGGAATAAAAGGCTGGGAGATTCAAATGAGCGATTTAAATCCTCTCACAGAGAAAGTGAGTGGTTAGGAAGTGTGCATTGACCCCAGTTTGGGGGAAACAAGATATAAAAGGTGGATTTTGAGAACTGGACTAGATAGCTGAGGTGGTGGATGAACTGATAGTACCTGGTAACCATCAAATGTCAGGAAAAATAGTGTTTTCTAACTTCGTTTAAATATGTCTTGGTAAAACATCTATTTTATAGTGACTGATTTGTAATGAGCATATTTTCCTACCCCTAGGGAAGAAATTATAATGGCAACCTCATGTTGGTATCTGTTCATCAGCAGTTTCTCAGTCAGGGTCTTGTGCAGCTGTATGCCCAAACTTTTGAGCAGAAGATACTACAGTCACATAGGTCATGTGATAAGCATAATATATTTGAAAAGCAATATTACAGTGTATTTCAAGGAGAGGATTACCTATTCAAGTTCACAGTTAATGAAGAAGAATTTAATTAATAAAAATAAGTGGGCACATGTATGGAAAATTGTATGGTTCTGTCCTTGCTAAAGAAGACACACTTAATGGATCTGGCAACATGCAAATTCAGTCTATGGAAACTCTGGTTTAAAAGACTGCCTAATAAAACAGGTGTGAGCTTGTGAATGTGGTAATGCTAAGTCAGAGGAAACCAGAAGGGTGAGGACAGGATGAGTGTCCAGAATTTCTTCTACTTCAAGGATAAAACAGACACTCAGTATGGAATTTGTAATGTGCGTTCTAACTGTATTTTGTACATATGAAGCAAGCAGTCAAGTATATTCCAGAATTCAGGATACAGAACATGCTTGTACTCTCCAAATGTTGATAATAAAATAGGTTAATTCATTCACATTTTCAGCTGAATAGACACTGAATGTTTAAATATTTGTTCAAATTGTGAAAACTATATTTTTTGTGGAAAAGAAAATGGGAAAAAATTGTTAAATGTGTTGTAGATGTCCCTGTCCAAGCGCAGGAAATTTTTCTCTCTATCAGCCTTAAAATAATTTGTGTTCAAAGCTGTAGAACTCTTTTTTCCCCTGCTTTACCTGCTGTATTTATGTAAATAAGCTGCTCATTAGGTACCCCAAATCCCATTTTCTGCAATTGTGTCGATGGCCCCCATGTCTGCAGCTGGCCCAATGGTTGATGTAATTGTGTGCCAGAGACAGGGAGCAGGGACAGCGAAGCCCCCGAGGAGAGCGAAGGGTTCCAGCAATGCCTGCTGGCCTGGCCACAGAGCCCTGGGTGTGAGTGGCTCAGAATAGATGAGCTGATTAACTGTGAGTCACCCTCCCAGAAGAGATGAAGCATTAATAGCAAACAAAAGGGAAGCAGAAGGGAAACTTCAGGCAGAAGAAAATAATCCAGGAATTAAAAGCTTGGTGAAAGCCTTAGGATGCTTCCAGATTGACCTGAAAGTCTAAGTTCAATACCATAGAAATAGAGGTCTGATACTCGAGGATGGATTTCCTGAATGTGGCTGAACCTGTATTTTAATATGTAACACACCCACAGCAAAAAATGTACATGAGAACACAGTTGCTATTTCTTCTGAGCTGGTGACAACCCTTCTGAAGCACAGTGTAACCTGAATTTGCTGGGGAGATTCTCCCTGCTACATTTCAGCCAATGGGAATGGCAAGGAAAAAAATGCAGTCTTTAGAGATCAATATAAAACTTCATCTAAAAGGTTATGCCTTGGAAGAGAATATCCTGCTATCTGACTAATATTGATTATGATGTTCACGTACGTTTTTCCTAATTTCTCAGTGGGTGCATATTAGGCAAATCTCTACCCGTGTTTATAAATCGATGGAAAGCTTATTGAAGATATTTTTTAGATGTCGGTCAGAAGTTATTTCATCAACCTTAATTTTGTAATTCTTGTTGTTATCAAACAATAAGCCACGAGTTATGGATCAGGTCATTGCAAACAGCTTTCAGAAGTGTTCACATATGTTGCTTGAGAAGAAAGCCTGTTCTTAATGCTCCCGGACTGGGATTTATCAGGCATAGTTAGGATAGCTGGTTACCCTCCAAGACGTTCCCTTATGCCCTGAAACAAGAGAGATGTTAAAATCAGCGTATGTACCTATTTGTATGGATAGAAATGGGCTGCATTGACCAGTTTTCCATTGCAAGCTAAGAAACAATAATCTGTAATTGCACAGAGTGAGAGAGATCATTAGAAAATACAGAATATATTATTAAAAAAAAAAAAAAAGAAAAACTCCCGTCAAAATTCAGTTATAAGAACACAACCAAAGAGTTAAATCAAAAACATTCTGTCTCCAAAACGGGACACTAGCAAATGTTTAAGGAAGAGTGTTAGAATGTGGAAATACGTAGAATTCTCTCGCAGTCTCCAATGAATTAGTGTGTTTTCTCAGCCACAGATGCTGCTTCAAAATAATAGCTTTTAGGGGACCAGGCACTGAGCTCCACTTGGGTATCAAGCCAAGCCACTGACCACAGCTCCATGTTAACTGTCACCAATGACTGCCTTATTTTCCATGTGGCTCAGCATAGTTTCCAAGAGGTCTGCTCCATGATCTCACCCAGCACAGAGGTGAGACGGATCAGCCCATCTTCCCATCAGAGGGAACGTTACTGGATTAACCTAACTTCTGAAATACAATGGATAGTGGCTCAGCAACACCATCTACCAGTTCTCTCAGGACCTGTGGATGCATCTCAGTTCCCATGAACCTGTGCACCTTCAGGTTCCTTAGATGGTCTCAGATCTGTTCTCTTCGCACAGCAGGTGGTTCTTCATTCTCCCAGTCCCTGTCTTTGCCTTTTGCAGTGTGGGCAGTGTGGCCGGCAGATGTGCCAGTGAAGACTGAGGCAAAAACGTCACTGAGGACTTCAGCCTTCTCCATGTCCTGGGTAATCAGGTTCCCCCATCTCCTTCCTGAAAGGACACACTTTTTTCTTGTTCTTCCTATTATCAGTATGCCAGTAGATGCTTTTCTTGATGCCCATGACATTCCTGGCCAGATCTAATTCTATCAGGGCTTTTGCTTTCCTAACTTGATATCTAGCTGTTAAGACAATTTCTCTGTATTCCTCTCAGTCTACCTGTCCTCGCTTCTACCCTCTGTAGGCTTCTTTTTAAAAGCTAAGCAAGCAGTAAAATACCTTCCCTTTCAAGTGTTTGAAGTACCATACACTGAATGACCTTTTCATTTTCCATGCACAAAGAAATAAGAAATAACTATTCTTATTTCTGATACCTGTGATTATACCAATAGCTATAACTCAGGCCCATGACATTCTTTAATGTAATGAGCCATACTGGAGAGTCATTCCCCTTAAGAAAAGAGCTCAAGATGATTGACCTGAAATGGCCCTTCCATTTTTTAATGAAAGGAGATCTAAATATGGCAAATATTTCCCTGTGCTGCTATCGCTCAACAGACAACAACTTCCTCATCAGAATGCCTTATGATTAACAAGGATTGGTTATTTAATTTTATGGGGAAACTAGTAAAATGTCTATGAGAACTATCTGGGGTTTGTCTTTAACTGTGCAGTGATTTTTCTGCCAGAAAATCTTTTTTTTCTCTTTACTTATTTCCATTGTTTGCATAGGAGAGAAGTAGCCCATTTGGCATCAAGAAGTCAGTGCTTAGAAAAGTATTATGTTAAAAAGTACCCTTTGTAGTTGTTTCATGTTTGGTATGTGCAGAGACTGTTTTTATACTGTCTCCTGACACATCTTCCCCATAATCACTTTTATTCTCACCTGCTGGATCTGTTTGCCTGTATCATCTAAAACAGCTCTTCTCTGATTTCAGAAATTCTTCCTGTTGTAAATGTCTTAGGCTTTTACCTTTACCTTTACTTCAGAGCACTCTCCAGCCAAGAACAGCAGTTTTTAACCCAAAATACATCCAGCTTGCCATGAACATGCCTGTGTGTGTTACCAAAGACACCAGGAGGTGGACTAAAGAAAAAGCATAGGAAAGGTAAAGAAAGCTATAGTGAAACACTCAAATCTTGTGAAAAGCAGGAAATGCCCATCTTTCCAAGGGACAGGCAAAGTTCTGCAGCACTGGTCCCAAATTTTCTTTTAATACAACTCTAACTAGATGTAATTGGCTTTGCAGTGTTTATCCTCCTCTTTGCAGTCTACCAAACAGAACTCCGGTATTTTTGCTACCTGATACTGTCTCACACATATTTCATCCTCCAAATTTTCACCCAAGCAGCTTTAAATTAACACTAGGTAGGTAATAACAGTAGGTTGCCTACTCAGTGATTTGCTTTACTCTGGGGCTTATGGACCCCTCCCTGCATCTCACAAAAATCATCTGGCTCTGGCTTCTCGGAATGGCTCTGCCTTCCCAGCACAAACACTGCCTGCCTGGTTCTTGCTCTGAAGCTGTTGAAGACACTATTTCATCTGCCAATAATAAAGAAGCAACTGACCTAAGTTACTCTTCTCTGTTCACCTTGCTGTGATGGCAGAGTGCTGACTGTACTGTTATTGCTCTATAAAGTGAAGTCAGATTTATGAGGCAAAATCTATGATGGTGTGATTCCAGCTAGACGAAAAAAAGCCCAGTATGAAAATAGTTATTCATATCTGTGATAGCCTTTGTCACAGAAAAGATAACCCTCCTGAGCTGAAAGGAATAAGATCACTGATGTAAATCAGACTGCTACATTCAAGTCCCTCTAAGTTATTAATGAGCCTGGGAGAACAAGAATACTTAGGAGAAATCCAGAACAGCAAGATATAAGTTGTTGGAGCAGAGTGAAGTACTTACTTCTGATGATACTAAACTCTTATACAGTAGTGCCCAGCTTAAGCTGGTAAGAGCATGAAAGAGAGGGAAGGAAAAAGAAAGAGATAAAAAAAAGCAGTAAGAAAGGAAGGTGTGAACAAATGAATGAATGAACAAAAGAACAAGGAATTTATAAAGTACAGTGTTTCTAACTTGGTAATGTTTATTATTTGAAACTTGGTAATGTTTATTATAATGATGTTATATTTTGTTGCACTTATTCCAGAAGTAAGAATAATAAAATCTTGGTAAGAAGCATTGGTGTAGGTGGTGTTATTTTCTCTGAGTTTTCCCTGTCTCACAGAGTTGATGGGATCCTTCAATTCTGAGTTTCCAGTACAAATTAAAAGAACTTTTTAATATAAAATTAAAGCATGTTTTGAGCCAGGCTTCCAATATAATCACTACAATCACTATAAATCAAAAGACCACTAGCAGTGTCAACTTCACTGTGCTTCTAAGGAGAAACCTGCTTATCCTTTCTGCCATAGGGTGAGGGGAACATGATAACTCTTGATGGCTCACTACTTATTAAGTTGTCATCAGACAACATGTTGTCATAAGCTATTGTTTTTAAATTGTTATTAAGAAAACATCAAATGGCACTTCTGTAATGTAGGCTGGTAGTTTTAACAATGGGAAAGTATGTGTTGGTTTCAAAATTGAACTACATAATGTTAAAATCAAGATTTAATTCATGTTGCTATGTGGAAAATGTGTCAAATATTCTAATTACTACAATCTTCAACAGTGTAAAAGTGATTGAATAGTAGGAGCCTGAGTCTTATGTAATTTATGCTCATTTTATAGGAGTGTAACTCCATATGATTGCTGAAGCATGACATTCCAACTTACCTTTCTGGCAACACCTAGTGCTAGGCAGGGAGTAGCTCTTCTGAACTTAAATATATAAAATTGAGTTGATGGCCTACACATTTCTTTTACTGATTTTCCTGCATTGATGTTTAGAGGACATCAGTAATGTTACCCTTGATTGATACTAGGGTAAGTTTGTTCCAGATCTGTCCATTCTTGTTTGTACTCCCCTTTTTGTTCAAGAAGTTCAAATAAGACGTGTCTGGTGTCCTGTACCTGGTGGGGGAAGAAGCCTGGTCATATTATTAAAAATTCAGGGATTCCTGACTAACTTGGGGATTGTCTTTATATTGTCATTGATTAGTGTCTGTAGTTGACTTAATTTTTTTAAACATGTAGCATTATTCTTCACAGACTGCAGGGTCACAGTACAGGAGAGCTTTCTTCTGAAACTGTAGGCATTGTTTAAGAAGAAAAACAGTGGTACTTTATTTCTAAATGTTACTTTAATTAGTTCTTTGATGCTAATGATCCCATTTCATATTGGGGGATAAAAACCAAACACAAACCAAAGTGCACTTATTTAAACATTGACACTTACTTTATACTTCACAAAAAGTCAATTTTATTTGTATAATTACTGCAACTGTATATGATCAAGATATAATGAGGTGATACCGTGAGCTAGCAAATACCAACCTCTTCTGAATTCAATAGAGAAACTTTAAATAGGCAGTATTGCAAGCCAGCAAATATGCTCCCTTTCTCTAAAATGGGGATAACATCCTGCTGGAAATGCTCTTTTGAGTCTAGTTCTGACACTTTTGTGGTATAATTTAAAATTATAAGGTGGGGATACCAGTATGCTCCTATCCTGCTGCCTCTAAATGGAGCCATCATTAAATGCAGTTTGATTTGTCCTGCTCTTATAGTTAATGAAGACTGGGTGGTACTTCAGCAGGGTTAATGCTCTTGGTCCTTGTTACTAATTCCCCTGTAAGTACTTGCCTTTTGCTAGACTTTCCAGTTAGTCCTGCTAGGATGTTAAAAAATGTTTTGATACATATGTTAGTTGTTTCAATTGTAGAACTATAAAGAACTAAGTCAAGAAAAATCTCTCAAGTAATACACAGGAGTTAGTTTATAAAGTAAGTAAAGCTGAACCACTAAGTAATAGTGACCACAATATAATTAACTTCAACATCCTCAGGGGAGAGATTGTACAAAAAATGAGGAAGCTAGTTAAAAAGACCCTAAAGTCAGAAGTGAGGAAATTAAAATCCTTAGACTCAGCATGGAGGCTACTTGAGCAACCATAACAGGGTAGCAGAAGGCACGCATAATCCCAAACAAACACGGATGCTGACAAGCAAAAACGAGCCATAGGGCTGCAGGAAGGTTCAACAAGATTGTATAGTCAAACGTATTTTTCTGAAGGTAGAATTATAACTTGTGAAGTCAGTAGGGATAAAACGCAGTGGCTAAGATACCCAGTGGAGATTAGAAGGATGACAGAGGATTTGAGCAGCAGACATGAAAATAAGATTTTTTCAAGTATTAAGAAGCAGCAAGCCTGCAAGACATTTTATAAGTCCAGAGGGCTATTTGCTGGAAAAGTAAGAAGACTAATGAGAATACAGAGACACTGAAATGAAGGTAAATGACTTGTTTGCATTAGCATTTCCACACAGAATTTAGGGTAAAATAGGTAGACCAAATTTTTTCCTGTTATGTAATATAGAAGAGGTTTTGTCAAACACAGGAATTAAAAGATGTGCTCTAAGAAATTCATAAATTCAATATAAACAGACTCCTAAGACTGGCAAGTAAATAATAAATTGTAAGGGGATTTCAAACAGAAATTTCTGAACTACCAAGAACAGACAATCTGATTAAAATCAGTTCATACACTAAAGTAGAAAGCATTTATCCCCTAAAAGGTGTGAAGGGTAAATCTGGAAATGTCAACACAGAGATCCATATACATAAGAAATAAAAGTCAGTTAAAATAAAATTGCCCATCCTTTAAGTTAGAATGATTTGATCAGAATTCAGAGGCCTGTCCTGAAAGGGCATGCTTCTCCAGCCCTCCAGTATAGTGACCTCCAACATATCTACAAACCTATTTGAATGTTTTAAAATGCATTTATTTCCAACTGAAAATGGTCTTGCAGTAAGCAGTAGTAGCATAAAAAGTAAATGTAAGGCATGCGTGTGCTGGAGGGGTAGGGGTGGTCTGGCCTGAGCTAGGGTGTGCAGCAGTAAAGAGCCAGGGCGGTCTGGGCTTACAGGCCAGCCTTTCTGTTATTAGGAGAAACAAACTGACAGCCCTCATGGTCTGGGATCTTACCCCAAAATGGGGGGATCAATCTGTCTCTGAAAGTACCTTTTTGTCTCCGTGGGACTGGGAGCTCAGTGCAGTTGTCGGATATTAACTACTACTAATTCCTACACATGTGAGGAGAAATGAGCCATGTCCTAACTACCTGGAGCTAAGGAGTTTTCCCTGGGGAACATTCCGAGGACTCATCATTTCTGGGGACAGGCCACTGGGTTAGATCTGCCACTGACAGAATGGTGACATTTTATATTCTCCTGGGTTGCCCAAGAACACACCGTTTTTCACAGTTAAGAAGATTGCAGTTTTGACATTCAATAATGTAGTCCTTCTAGAATAAAATGCTTACAGAATCAGCAAAGTAACTGGCAAAATTCTGTGGTTTGTAAAGTGAACCTGTAGGAGACTTGATGTTTTTGCATGAACATGGCTATCTATAGGATAACCAAAAACTGTTGAAAAGAAACCTAAGGATGTTATAAAGTGACCAGCAGAGACACAGAATACAGAAAAAATAGTAGTAAATCTGGTAGTTTATTGAAACATAGCATACCAAATTCTGGAAAACATTGGGGAAAGGGAACCTGTAATGTTACATGGGAGAGTATATGTTGCTCAAGTTTGCATAATTAGGTTTTCATAACTGAGAGTTCCCAGCAGTCAAATTAATTCTATTCCTTTGTCAGGATTATAATGTTACATTATTATGCTCAAAATTGCATTCTGATACAAGTTGAATATGCATCTATTTCTAAAGAATCTCCTCTGTTTCCCCATCCTTTGCTACCTTGTATCAGAGTTGATACAGCAGTTGTGCTGCTCTCTGAAGTCACAGATTGGCCCTCAAATTGGGGTGCTGCACACGGACATAAACAATGGGCAAGGCAGTGTGTCCAGCTGTGGGAGGGTGGTTAGAGATTTAGAATGAGAATTGTTTTACATACTCACACAAACCTTCACTCTAGGAGGTGAATACCTAAGTTATGCTGATCATTGTACAGCACAGACTTCTCTGTTAAAGCTGAGAGATACTGTTCCAATTTTGTGTGCCTTTACATTTCATCATTCAGAATTGTTGACTGCATTCTAGATTTTGACATCTTGTCCTTCTTGATTTCCCTGACCTTGTCTTTTCGTGGTTCTTCAGTTGCCTCTCTAATAATTTCTTCACTTATCCTTCATCCTGACATCACATCTCCAACTCTCTGAAGATATTTAGCAGAATTACATTTTTTGCTGCCTTCTCCCCCTTCCAATCCAATCTTATTTTGGTGTAATCTCACAGTCAAACAGATTCAGCTATCATCTCTATGTTCCCAGTTGTCAGATCTGCTTATTTATTCCAAACCTGTCTTCTCCTGTTTGAAGTGAAATCTCACTTTGTCTTTTTGAAATGTCTTCGTAGATACCTCACCGTCATCTGCTGTTCAGAACGGGACTAAACAGAATCCCTTCCCTCTTTCCTGCTCTGCAGTCTTCCCCCACTCGTTCCTTAATCACTGTGTACATACTGTATGTCATTCAGCTTCTCACCATGTGTGGTCAATGCTTCTGGTTTGAAAATGTATTTAACTTGAAGAATGTCCAAAACACTTTACAGTAATAAAAATAATAATAAAAAAACCAAAACAAACAACAACAAAAAAAAACTACCTAAACCAAATAACACCCAGAAAAGGTAGTTGAAATATTGAGCAAGCAGAAAGTAATACATTGAGAAGCCTGAATATGGCACTATTCTTGCTACAGCAAAGGTGGAGCACAAGTAAAGGAAAAGCGACCCTGTGCATTGCCCCCCGGGGTGCTCTGACTGTGACCTTAAGGAGCCACATCCACATAGCAGAGGGAGTTCACTTGCCAGGGCCCATTCAATCGTGAGCTGCTCTGCGAAGTCTCCCAACATGGGGTCCAATTAGTGCCACTTGTATTGGGGAATATTTTTTAGAGACCTGCTGAAAGCAACTGGAATAAGATTCTCAGATTAACTTTACACAGGCCACAGCTCCAGACCCCTCGATCATTTTCATTCAAGGCAGATTTTGACTGCAGTCAGTAGGAGTTTTTGGCTAATGAAGGATCAGGTCCATCCTTTTGGTAATTTTTTATCATTACCTGATTCCTATCCTGCTAGCCACTTTTCGGTCTATATTTTTATTACCTTTCCTAGAAATTAGGAACAGTAATGTTTACTACTTCTGTTAAGTGCTTATAGTTATATCAATAAAAAACAGATAATATTTAATTTCTAGAACAACCCACCTGCCACTGAACTAACAAAGTCCGTATAAATCATTCCAAATGAGCACCTTGAGAGATGTCAAGTCCCAAGTTAACCATTATAAATGCTGGAAAGATGCAGAACAGAAACTAAAAGGTCCATCAGCTAGACTTATTATTAAAAAAAGAAAGGTTCATTATCCACAGATATCAAATGACACTAGCATGAGAAAAATAGAGGGAAAAAACTTGCTTAGTAGTCATCCAACCCTGAATTTGGGCTGTTGTCCCATGATTATTTTCTTTTGGTATGACCCAAATATGAACTATACACAGAGAAAGAGAAACAAAGAAGAAAACTGAGCTGAAATTAGCCTCCTGCTCAGAGGACACTGGGTTATCTTGTCCATTTCTTATCCAAAGATAGTGAAAAATAAGCTTTAAAATGTGTGTAATTCTCAAATATACTTGAACTAGAGCATATCAACTGTTAAACTATTTTACACTTCATTGTACTGACCACTGTTTAAAGTAGAGGAGAAAGCATTAGCAGTGTAAAATGTTAATTAGTTATGTTGATTCCAGGAGCCAGGCAGACATCCTTTGTGCTGATCAACATTTAAAGCTGAATTATATTGCTTAAATAAATGATTAAGACAAAGCACCGTAAGATTTGTAAATAAGTAAAATGATTGATAAAATACAGGGAGGGGAAACATAAAAATACAAAACAGTATCTTCTGTTTAGGAACTGATAACTGTTCTAGAAAATAATGACTTTGTTCAGTGTGACTAAATGCAAGGACCACTGCCTGTATTTTCTATCTGCCCTTAGTTGCTGGCTCAGATCAGACAAAAGCGTATTGCGCAAAACTATTTTAAGAGATATTGCTCCTTGCCATGTAAATTCCTGCTAACCAGTAAATCACAAATACGCCATTGGGGAAACTGAAATCATTAAGTAAACAATTTAAAAGTTGAAGTAGAAAGTGATGATTGCTCTAGCTTAGCTCACCAGCCTGCTCAGATATAGGATTCCTTGCCAGTGTAACAACATATTTGGAAATAACTGGAGTGCCCATTTTGTCCCTTGTAATGAGGTAGTGAAGCCAGAAGTGGTAACTGGTGGAAAGACAATGAGGACATGAACAGCTTATGTGGCTAATCCAGGCATTGTCCCTACTCCATGGGGATACCAGAGGACTATAATCAGTATCTCGTACTACTGCAAAACATATTATTTAACATATATTATTTAACAGAATGTCAGCTACATTGATCTGCTATGAAACTAATACTTCTAATAAGTTTTAAAACCAAGTGCTTCCTACCTCTGAGTTTAGGGGTCTCATTTCCCTTTCCCCCCCTTTTTTCTAATCTCTGACCTGCTGGTGGCTGAATAAAACAAGGTGTGTTTCCCTGTTCCTGGCGCGGTGCTTACAGGAGTTCCTGCGTACCTGTGGCATTTGCATCCTCACCTAATCCCAGGGCAGTCTCTGGGCACCCTGATCCTGCCTGGGATCCGCTGTCCCCGGTGCCTGGCTGTCCCCTCGGAGCGGCGCGGAGGCTGCGGGGCCGGGGGTGCCGGCTGCCTGCAGGACCCGGGCGGACCAGGCTGGATTTAATGAGCGCGTCTTCACTGACAGATTCATTATTTGTGTTCGGTCGCTTCAAGTCAAAACTGATTAGTTACACTTACTGCAGCAAAGATTTAATGATTTTATTGTTTATCTTCAATTTATTTTGATTAACATCTCCGTTCTTTTCATTGCAAGTGCAATTAGGTGTAATATAACAGCGACTACTTTAATTTTGCTGAAATTAAGATGAATAAGTGACGGATTATGGCACTTTGTTTAACAAATAAATCATAGTTAAGAGGACTGTATTAGTAATAAATGAAAAAACAGGCAATCTAATTAAAATGCATGGAGCTGATTGTTCAAGTTTCCAGAAATGTAATGAATTTTCATTTTAGAAATCAACTAGATTTAGGTGTAGTACTTATTTATACAGTAAGATGACAGAAAGGCACATTATTTTGTAAATCTTCTTAATTTCTTTTATTATATTGGTAGAAGGAAGTACAAGCAATGATATGAAGATGCACATTTACATTTTTTTAGGAGCTAGGATTATTTTGTCAGAAAACACTGCAATTAAGGTATGGTAAAAAAAGAGACTGAGGGACTGAGATGAGCTGAAAACTCATTAGTTCAATTCTCACATGTTCAGACTTCAGCATTTTCTGCAACAGATGAATATTCTCCAGGTCCCAGCCACAATTTTCTTTTAAGTTCATAAGATTCAATTCACTGCCACACAGCAAAAGCCTCAAGACACGTAAGATGGAAGAAAGAACTAACATGAAGAAAACTGAACTCAACAAACAGTGAGCAAATCAAGATTGCTCTATCCAAGCATCCCCAAATCATGGGGCAAGTAGCAGGGCAGCAATCCCAGAGCCAGCTTACTGTGGGGGTCGTATGGGCTTAACTTCTGATTGAGGAAAACCAAGAGGAAAACGAACCCTTCAGAATCAGAAACTTTATCCCTCTGATGTTTAAAAGACCTTGTATTTGACAGGACAGCTTTGAAGATAAAGACCGAAGCACTCTCCAGCTACAGGCTGTTCAGCACCCCACACTGCTGTCTGCAATGCTCTTCACTTCAGTTTCGCTCAGTTCACTCATTGTAGAAAGGAGAGAGGGGAGATATTTTTGAGTATATTGTACTATATTTTTGATGCCACTGCATTGTGCCCAGGCGCTCTTTACAGAGCCTGGAAGAGCTGGGCTCCGTTCTACACATTTCTATCCTTCTTTGCCACCCCACCCCACACTGGCCAGTTGCTCTCAGATGGCCAACATGTAAATTTGTTAGTTAAAACATGCACTGCCATCCCTGGCTGCAGGGACTCGGTAGCTCTGAGCCAAGAGGTTGGCACTGAAGATCAGCAAGGATGAGAAGGGACTGTTCCCTTTTCCTTAATGTGCAATATTCTCCCTTTTTTT
>VZRN01003151.1:1206493-1218385 GCA_013397935.1 Dasyornis broadbenti | reverse complement strand
TTTTTTTGGGGGGGGGGGTGGGGATGGGGAGGGCTGTAGGAGGATTTTATTCCAGGGATTAATGTTAAAGAAGACTAAGACAGAGCAAGATATACTCTGTGAAGACCTTGTTTTGATTTTTTCCCCCTATGTATTAGGAATCGAGGGGAGCGTGGCAAGGAGAGAAGAGAGGAGGAAACAGAGGGTGCAATTCCTAAGATTACAAAATCTGCAAAAGAGTACTTTGTTCTTCTTGAACTTTTAAGCCCTCTTCTTCTGTTACTGTTTCTCTCTATAACTGCTTTAAAACACTTTTTCAGATATTCAGAAAAAAGTCAGTATTGAAAGAAGTACTTATTAGGATTTAGGAGTAGTTTTGAGGGGTTTTTTTCTACCTCATTTGGGGCTTTATCACTGTACACTCCTTGTACAATGCAAATTTGTTCCAGATAAGGATCTTCCTCATAGCTTTAAAAGAGACCTAAAATTGTATGTTAACAAATGTTTGCAATAAAAAGAAAATTAAAAAATAATTCCTGTCCTATGGGTGTAGTGAGTAAAATCATTAAAACCAGTTTTTTATTAGTGTAAAATAAATAAAGGGAAGGAGGAGGTGAAATGAGCGTCTTGTAAGGCCTCCTGTCTTTGTCCCTGATTATATTGGTCAGATCAACTTATTACGTTTAAACAGGTAGCTCTTCCTAAGTGTACAAAATCAAATAAATAGATAAATCTGGGTTCCTCTAACGGGGCAGTATACCAACTTATTTGCAAGTGTTTCTGTGTCTCAATCCCTCTTCTAATATTAGTTTTCAATATTTAATAAATAAATAGATGGCAGGTAAAGACAGAGCAAGAGGGGGAGATAGAGAAGAAATGATGCTAATGACCAAATCAACCTGTAAAAAGCAGCCCTGCTCTGACTGGAGCCCCCGACATCAGCTGAGTGTCATGTAGGAGAGCCCGAGGAGCTGGGGGAGGTTGTGAGGGCTTGGTGAGCTGGAGACTGGCAGCATCATTGGTTTGAACGGGCCGTGATTGATTTGTCACCAGAGGCCCATTTGACTGGGCAAAAAGCCCTTCTGATCTCAGTCTCTCTCTGCCTCCTTCCCTCTGCCGTCCCCTCTCCCTTCTCCGCATTGGGAGGCTGGCACAGCAGCTGGGCAAGGGGGCTCAAGTTGGGGCTGAAACACGGCAAAAGGGTTGAAGGTCACGGCTGCTGAAACTCTGTAAGGACTGTCAGGGGACATCCAGCTCATCCTACTTCTCACTTTTTATCTTGCCTTTAGAACTCCAGAGGTTTTCAAAGCCCCCAGTACACATCCACACAAATACACCAGCACTCCATTCCCCAAGCAGAGACACAACCAAAGCCTCTCTCTGCCTCTCTCCTTCCTTCTGCCTCTGTCTCTCTCGCACACACTCACACACACTCACGCACACACACACACACACACACACACAAGCGCTCTCTCTCCCCACCCCTTCCACCTTCCTGTTATCTGTGGCTGGGAGAAACCTCTAGATCTACAAATATTAATTACAAAGGACAACGAAAGGTAAGAAGGCGTCAATTATCCAAAGGTGTCGTGATGTTATTTCAAGTCAATTGCAAATGTGTGAGGGGGAAGATTTCGCCCCAGTGATTCCTGGCTGCTTGGCTGATGGGGACCGGAGCTGATTCCCTCCCAGAACTGCTGCAGCTATGCCTTAAACCACACACTTTTCAGCAGGAGCCATCAGCATGGGCCTTTCTGAATTCTCTTTTTATTTCATTCATTAAGGGCATTAGGCAAGTTGGAATTTGTATGAAAAGGATCCTATGGGAATACTGTCTCCAGGGTAGGTATTTTCATGACTTTCCACATCCTGGGGCTCTCTCTGTATCTCTTCTCTTTCCCTTTCTCTTTCTCTTCTGTTAGATGGAGCTTTAAAGGAAGCTACCCTCATCTTCCACCTAATCTGGGGAAAGGAGATATTTTGAGCTGCTTATATTGACTGACAAAATATTTTATTTATTTTATAAAGTGGAAGCTACTAAGAAATCGTGAGACCTTTCCTGCTTAATTTTGTTAATGAGCTTTGTTATTATCATTATTATTCCTATTCCTGTTTTCAGGTTTTTCTCACACAGGAGTTGCTAATGACAATTGCCTTCATTATCCAAAAAGAAAGAGATAGCAGACTGGACAACAGCAAAATAATATTAATCAAACAAAGGCAGAGTTTAAATTAAAAGGTCTGTTGTGTTCTCATAAAAGCAGGACAATCTCAATACTCTAGCTCATTTCACTTGGCAAAAGAATGTGGCATCAGTTTTTTAACTTTAAAATAGTTTAATGAACACGAATGGAGAAATAATTTTTCTGTGTATTTAGCAGTCTATAAAGAAGAGAGAATGCTTTAACTTTGATCGCCACAATTAGTTCCCTGGGTATCTAGAGGGGAACAGGGCAGCCCTGGGAGCCTCAGTTCTTTAGATACAAAAGCATTTAGATCGCTTTAGAGCAGTTAATCCTGAGACTGGCTAGGGTCCCTTTTGTTTTCTAACTCCATTGTGGGTTTTGTTCAGTTTTTTCTATTCGCATGATTGACTGCCCAATGGATGCTAATTATCCAAATGTCGCTTCTGTCCTTTGAGTGACTTTCTATGTATTATGGGCAACTGTCATGCATTCTGTCATTCTATATCATATTACATGTATTATCATATGAAAATGGTACTCTGCATAAAGGAAGGCGTCTGAACCAGCAGATGCTGCAGATATTTAGAGGACTTGCCTAATTTGAATGGATTTTCTATAGAAAAATTGGTCAGAAAGCATATAGGGGAGAGTCAGAAATTGAAAGTTTATCAGGTAATTATTTTTGTCCTTTTACTGTTTACATGATAATGTACAAGGCATTAACTGTCTCTGCTTCTGAAATCTGCAGCCACCTTCCTCCTCCCAAACCAGGCAACCCGTCTGTATTTATTAGAGTATGACAGCTTAAGCTAATTAAACTGATATCTGTCTAAAATAATAAGCCCAGAAAGTTAGAATAAACATTATGATTATAAACAGAAAAGGCAGCTATACAAATGTAGCATCAGTGTTATATTTTAATGATAAACTAAAATCCCTGTATGAAAAACATTGATGTGGAATTATGAACAAGAATAAAGTTCTGCAAAGAAATTTTGCACTGTAAATATTTTTTGCTTAGATCTTTATCTCTTTCCATGATATTAATAAGGCTGAGGGCTAATATGGCTGTGAACTTGAATTACTTTTTTTTTATACATATGTGAACATATATTTAAAAGGATATCAAGGGAAAGGTTTTTACTGCAATTTTTCCACTAAAATAAACTTAACACACCTCAGTGTAATGTACATGCCAACACTTAACAGGAATGCAAGATTTATAACGATAGGGCTTTTTAGATTTGCACTCTGGGGTCCATTGAATCCATAGGCACATCCAGAGTTTCCTATCCTAAAATGTTAGGATGGTGTTTTATATTTGCCATTCATATGAAATACTGTGGATATATAACACTGAAATTCATGATCTTGAGCTTCATCAAATATATGTGCAATAAGTTTCCATTAATGGTAAAGCTACATCATGGGAAATATGTGCTTTAGGAAATAACACAAAGATGCCATAGAAAGACTTGCTCTACTCTGTCAAGGTGCTTTGAAATTTTACATGATCAAATATACATGATCAAGCTGTGCTTGTTAGGGTGCGAGGGGCTCCAAGTGGTCAATGGCTATTGATCAGGCTGTTAAATATTAGTTCACGATTCTTTATATCCCAAAAGGTTCAGGGAAATGAACAGTGAAAAATTGCATCAGAGTCCACCTTTGTTTGAGATTGATGTATCAAAACAGACTATTCATTTGCCAAATCTATTGGAAAAAAAAGTGTAGTAAATTATAACATAAAGACTCCAAGTACAGAGTATTTCCCTTTTTAAAATTATCTTTGTAAAATTTTAAGTGCTAATTAAAAATGTAAAGACAGAGTCTTTGTAGAACATGAATAGTGAATTATTGATAAGAGCAGATTTACACAGCAAAAACAGATATACAATCACAGCTTATCAGCTGACCTTTACATTTTACTTCACATTCTGCTTATGCCAAAAAATTTTTAACTGAAGTTGCAGTAACAGTGATGCATGAGAATCCGTAAGGTGAAAATGGAAATTTCTGTTACTCTTAGAAAATAGCAAAGCTGACTGGGATCATTTACTATCTTTTAGTAATTAAATATATATTACTCCTCATGAAGAGTTCAAATTAAATGTGGTGGGGTTTTTAAAATTGTAATATTATTTGGCAAACATCTCAAAATATTTTAATAATAATTCTTTCTTCTTTCTTGAGATTTCTACAGTATCTATTTCTACAAGTCCCTCATATATATTATTTATCTTTAAAATTATCTATAAAGTTGGTTCCGTAATTCAAAATATTACACTTATTAAGAGAGAATGCTAATGTATAATTCTTGCAAAATCATACAAGGCATACTTTATTTGATTTCATTATGCTATACATTACATAAATGCATAAGATCTTTCCTGAACACAGAAATCTCTGAAGAGAAACTTGCTACACACTAAAGAAAACTACTGAACACAAAGAATTATTTCTGCAGCTATTTGCCTCTAAGAAATGATAACATATGTCTGTGTCTGAATCTGCAAATAGCTAGATGGTTACACACACATATGTTCATCCACACACACACAGCCTCATACTGTGATATATCTTATACATATTTATATAAACAAATTTACATACTGCATCTTTTGTAAATCTTAAAACCAGCAATACGTATTTTGTGCCTCATCTTCAGACGGTAATTCTCTGAAAATTACTTAATATTTTCCAAATGAGAATTACACTGAAAAGAATCAGCCACGCTTATATAAAAAGTTTGCAAAGTATAAACTAGGCAAGATGTCCCGGATTGGTGGGAAATGCCCTCTCACCTTCTCGTGTCTGACCTGCCACTTAATTAATCTGCTCTTGTCTGGGAGCGGACAGTGTTAGCGAGAGGCAGCACAGCAGCAAAGCCTCCAGCACTTGGGAAGTTCACAATACATTCAGCTTTTAGATAAAATCATCTTTTTTAAGTACGTTTGTAAGATTTCATTGCCTCTATTTCAATTCGCTTCTTATCTGACTTCTTATTGCCAATAGTTACACGTAAGGTGCTCTGCATCTCCGTGACCGCGTCCAGCTCCATCCATCCCCACTCCCCAGGCTGTAGCGCAAAGTTTGCCTCCGCTTTCCATACCTGCTCTCGGGGCTGGGAAATGGTTCTGCAGAGCCAGGCGGTGGCATTCAGGTAGTCCAGAGAAGGGTTTAGAGTGACAAAATATTGACTGGATTTGGTATTCACTTATGAAGGATGACGTTAGTGCCACAAAAATCCCTGTGATGTACAGGGAATAGTTAATTAATTAAAGGACCTGCTAATTGCTACTTGAGGTACTGTGCAGAGCTGATGAAGAGTGCTTGGTGCAAGGTTAGGTTCTCAGTTTTGAGTGAACATTTTCATTTAAAAGATTTCTTTAAAGTACATTCTAATTTTTTTTAATGTTTTTTCAGGTTACTGTATCTAGTTCAGACTCAAGTGTTCAATTGAGCTTCAATTAATTATAATATATAGTCAGGGTTCTTTAGCTGGGATAGATTGATGGAGAAGCTTTGTTTCATTTGGTGCAGGTGGCACTGTTTAATAAGCACAGGAGAGAGTGAATAATGTAGTGTTTGCAAAGAGAAATAAATGCAAAATAGAGAGGTGCAATTAGATCAGCTCAGAGAAATAAAGGATAAATATTAAATGGTCAGGTATCTTGCAAATATCAAATAAAATAGTAATAAGTATCCAATTGAAAACTGCCATTTTAATTTATGAATATCTAAAAGCACTGTTTTAAAATAAATCTAGTGAGCAAGTCTTCTGCCTTCATTAGGCAGGCACGTTTCAGTATCTGGAAAATACCAGACTGCTAATTCTCAAATTCTCCACATTATTTTTCTGATATTGAGGTCTAAATAGATTCTAAATTTAAAATACAAACACAAGGACTTCAAAAATTAATTTCTAAATTGTATTATAAAATAACCTTAACCTTTGGCATTGTTTTCCTTAATTGGAGCTGTGCTATACTGGAGAAAAATTACCCCATGGAAAATGAATCTGGGAAAACTTGAAAATCATTATCAGTAATATAGTAGCCAATGAGGGGCTTCTCTGCATGCATTAAAGATGAAACAAAGTTGCAGAAGATTATTGAAAACAACAATAAAATTGTAGCTGAAAAAAGTAAAAAAAGCCCATGAAAATTAAAATTCTCTAATTGCACACAAACCCCCAAATCAAGTACATACTCCTGAAAATAAAAAATAAGAAAAAAAAAGGGAGAAACGCTATTTCACTTTAAAAAAAAAGAAAAAAAAAAGGGGGGGAATCTGGGTATCTGGTAGCTAAGAGGATAGTCCTGTAAGCTACTTAACAAAAGAATGTAAATGTATTAGGCATTTCAGCAACACTTCTGCATCTAAGAATTTCAGCTGTAGACAGATTTTCCACAGACTATGCCCCCCTACTGCTAACCTCTTAAATATACCTATAAAATACAAAATGTTCCCAATCACCTCCAATAAAGGAAGCTTCCTTACATTAAATGCATCGAATATTTGTGTTAGAAATCTGAAGTGCTTTCTGATGTGGTTAAATTCACAAAGAAATGTGGTTGTAGAACAGAAAGGAATGCATTGAGCACATCACTCTGAATATTTGCAGATGGATACAGGGCTGGAGAAGTTTACTTATAAAGTATGGAATTAATCATATTCTTAGGCTCTGAATATTCAGAGGAGGCAATACTATTGGAGTCTTTTCTCTACAAACCTTGTTTTTGTTATGTAGCCGTGTTTACCAAATCCCTGATACACCCAATCAGGGCAGGCTCCCAAACCTCGTGGATTGGCTGATCCTGAACTTGTAAAATGTTTATGAGGGAGTGTTTGCCTGGTCCTGCAGCCCGGGGTGCCCTGCTGTCAGCATGGAGCTGCCGGGACTGCTGCACACGCAGGGGCTGCAGGGACGAGGCAGGGGGAGCCGGGCAGCCACAGGCAACTTTCTTAGCTCAACTCTTAATGTGCGTTTAGGCAAAAGAGTCTTCACCCCAAAAAATACCTTCCCCAATTTATTAAAAAGAATTAAAACCTGTCCATTTTCATTAAAAATATGTTCATACAAAGCACCTTGTTACACTTATTCGAGCTCTAACTGTGGAGCAAAAAGATTAGTCTGCAGTAAATGAGTTAAAAAAAAAATTAAGAAGCAGCTACACTACTAGATGCAAAAAGAGACATTTTTGCAATCTTTGCCATGTTCTGTGCATGAATTTACTGCATTTCTAGTAATTACCTCTTCGTATTTTGTAAAGGTTTACATTATTTTCTATGGTAGATGCCTGTCAGGCAATCAGATCTAAGCACAGCACCAAAAATGTGTATTCCCCAAATTAAGACTCCAAAGCTATCTTAAATATACAGCTACTGACCTTCAGAATCATATTTTCTTTACCAATTCACTGTAATAAAAATGAACATTTTGTCATCACTTTGGGAAACTGTGCCAAACACCTTAAAACACATGTCACATGCCAACTTTACTTCATTTTTCTCCTCAGGGAATAGATACATCTGGAATCATAATCACAGATAAAAACCTTGACAAAATTGCACACGAGCCCAGCCCTTCTCTCCAACACCTATCTTTTCATAACATTTAATACAATATTAATATCGGTTACTAAAAAGGCTTCCAACCTTTACATTTCTGACATAACATGTTCAAACCCATATTTCACACTTCTTGTTCTGTTTTAAGTTCAGTGGATTTAACAGGACTCTGGAGAGAAGATCATGTGGTTGAAGATTTCCCTCCCTCTTTGACACCCGTAGAGGCAGTTTTGGAATTGTTTAAATAGCTGTGGCTATATAAACTGAAATATGTAAGACATTGGACATCTTATTTCTCTCTCACATCTATAGATACATACTTGTATTTTCCTCTGAAATCGATTGCTTGTACCAATGAACAACAGTTTCAGCACAACATCTGGGCAAAACCTTTGGAATATTTTCCTTTTAAACTGTATTATTTCTCTTTCCTGGATATGCCTGATTTACCAGACAAATACAGTTAGCTAGTAATAATAATAATATTATTTGGTCTTTTTTTTATCTGTGATTGACAGTTTTTCAAATCAAAATAAAACGCATTCTTAGTCAATCATCTTCTTGAGAGAGCGCTCCTGTTTTAAGCTCGGTTTGCTTCCAAAGACAGCCAGAAATCCTACTCCATCAGGAGTAAATGGTGGAATTATAGATCCAACAGATCCCATACTCTCTGAAAAATGCTTGGCTTAATATTTAATAGCTAATTCCTGAACTGATATTTTTACTGCATGCTTTTATCAAACACTCATCAGCTGGTATTTCAAAGAAAAAGAATCGGAAAACTTTGCAAATTTCCATTTATGATTGTGTTTGTAATTAATCCCGTGCTGGAAGTACCTCGGGCAGCTCACTGTATGGCTTTGTTCATGTCAGAATGGGGAGAGCAACCTCTTTTTGTTACATATTTAACGGCTTTGAAAGACATTTTTTAAAACAGCAAATTTACTAGATAGCTTTAAAGTAGAGGACATTAAATAGGGGCCAATTATTCATTCAGCAGCTCTATGTGCATCAAAAACATGCATACTACCAAATTTTCCTGAGACAAACCACTTACATTTCCCATGACTCAGACACCATTTCTGTACTAACTAGATAAGGATAGCAACCATTTAGAAACAGAAACAGATATAACATGTTTCCTGTCCTG
This sequence comes from Dasyornis broadbenti, assembly GCA_013397935.1. Lineage (NCBI taxonomy): Eukaryota > Metazoa > Chordata > Aves > Passeriformes > Dasyornithidae > Dasyornis > Dasyornis broadbenti. Next base: position 1,209,496 of record VZRN01003151.1, on the reverse strand, counting down.
GAATACTGAGAAAAGTCCCTAAAAAGATGTTCATTTACAATTTGGGGACAGCATTGGTGACAAGAAGTGTCCTATTTTTAAATGGAATCATGTTTCATATTAAGATAATCTCATTATTCTCTTTCACTTTAAAGTGACCCAAAGTGTCTAAATCAGTATAAGAGAAGTGCAAAAAGTGATCCATGAATGGAGTAATCATTTCCCCAAACCATTTCAAGTCAGTTCATGGAGCAGCTGACTGAAGCTGCTGGTCTGTCTGCAGCAACTCGGGGAGAGGAAGAGCTGAGCTGAGCTCCACTTGCTGACAGGAAGCAAACTGGCTCACATTTTAGGAGAACAACATCATTGCCTGTAAAAATGAAGAAGAGACAAAATAAATAAAACCAGTTAATGTTGTAGTTAACTTGCAAATCAAGTAAATCTGTTGGTACAGTATTTTAGAAATAAAGGATAACAGCATCACACCAAACACACATTTCTGAACATATACGCGTCCTGATTTTGATTTAATGGTATCTCAGCGTCAACTATTGCTTCCTTTGCTGGTACACACTTCCTGATGCCTACTGTGAAGGGTGCCCATATTTACAACTGAGTAAGATGATTAATTACACCTTGTCAATCACGGTGCATGAAGACATAACACCACAGCAGACAATGAAGAAGATGCCTGAAGCTACAATTACATTTTAATTCATAGTTTATTGTATGTTCCCATATATTGCAGTCTAATAACCGTAGGGGCATCGGAAACATATGAGATATCAATCACTCTGCCCCCTGGTCTTTCATGTTTATATTAGTCCACAGCCTTTAAATTACCATAAGTAGTTACTTATTTTCTAAGCTTTCTTCTCTTCTCTCTTACCTTTTGCTTCCATTTATCTTTTATTCTTAGTACCTTTATCCAACAGCTATAAGTATCTGATGGAAGTTTGTAGCTCACTTAAAATCTGTAACAGACAACCTGAAACCCAGCAATTAGCAAAGACAGCTTAGACTTGTGCTCCTTTGTTGAAGGAGGCGTTGAATCTTTTGTTCTGGTTTAGTCACGGTAGCTGGGTGGAAGCTGGTCCTCATTATGTGGTTGGTCTGTTTGTCTGGTAGGTAGCAGATGGCACTGGAGATGACGTTACCTAGAGAGGCAGGCTAGAGAAACTCAAGACCTGTGATTTGTTCACCTGTCACCTATAACAAAATACAGGTTAAAAGACTTTATTATTAGCTGCACCTTTTTTTTAATGAAAAACTCTCATTTCAATTGAGCCCGCGTTTCATTCTGAAGACGATTTTGCTCCAGCAATTTTTCTGTGGCTCATTATTCGAGAGTATCCTGGATTTTATTCTGAACAATGTAAATGTCATTCACGTGTCAGTGTGTACATTAGCAGCTTTATGTTTACATTCTGTTGCTCTCCTTGTGTTTTGGTAGCAAGGGTTGGATGTCTTCTTGTTTGTACATCCATTAGGAAGATAATCAGAGATACCCTGTGAAATGGAGGCCGTGCCATACTTTTTCAGCGTGCTCTTGGTATTATTGGTTCCATCCACCGAGGCAATTCTGTAACATAAAATACTGTATTTCAATTTCTGTTAAATATCTAAAATCTTTTGGATAATTAGCAATGTCAGATAAAGTATGAATCCATTACTTTTCTTAACTGTAAAAAGTACGTAATCAATTCAGTGACAGGGAATTAATCTGGTATTAAAATACCTGAGGATAGTATGGTACACAGCTGTGAGTAAGGATATCTACAGCAAATTGCTTGAGCAAAGGTAAGCTGGTGCTGTCCCACCATGGGCTGCATGGTGTCCGGTGAGCAATGTTCCACAGCTGTTCCTGGAGCCAAAGCTCCCAGCACAGGCAGGGCTTGAAAATGTCTCACAAATGTACAGAGAAAGGGAAGGATGATTTTATCAAGATAAATACCATACAGAGCCACTAACTGTGCTGCAGATTTCTAATCTGAATTCAAACATGAACTTCCATTGTTTCCAAAGTCTGATTTTAGGACAGTCTTTGGTTAGTTCCCACAGATGCCAAATTAACTTGCATTCTGTATGGTTTCTTGAGGGTCTTGTGGCTATTTCATATGCATTTCTACAAGAGACACTTTGTTCTCCTCTGTGACATGCAAATGTTTTTAACTACTCAGAGCAATCCCAATAGAAAGATGATAAAAAGCCTCAATTATTGTAAGAATGGAACACATAAACCCAGCAAAGTTTGACCATAAACAGATGAATTCCAGTTTTAGAAAGGATAATCTTAACTACACTACACCTGTAAGAGGCAAATCGCTCTGTCAGAAAACTACACCTAATGGGAATGCGCCAAGTGATGTAATAATTCATAGTCATGGATTAGGCGGCAAGTCTCATGATCTCAGATGTGCATTCAAATTTACCTTCCGTTGTGCTACCTTTGCTAACATAATTAGAAGTGTGATATTTGACATCTTTAATACTAATTAGTCCTTCCCTACTACCCACCTCCTGGATAAATATTTAGACATCATAAACAGTCTCCCTGTGCACTCTTTGTCTTTTCTGGAGACTTCCTGAAGCTTTGCCTCAAGTTCAGAGACCCTCCTAGCCTGGTTTACTTACAGTCTACATGGAAATGAGAGACACAAGAGGCCTTGGTTTGTGGAAGGCTCCACAAACCGGAGTGATGCAAATTATTGTATTCTAACAGTGAATATTTTTCATAACGAGGGTTACTGGGTGCATTCAACTAGCCATGAATGTTTGGGGTATCATGATGTCGGAGTGGAAACAAACTCTTGAACGCCTCCTTCTCCTGCGCTGGAGGAGTTGTGCCCCACAGCCTCTTCAGCGCGCCATGGCGCGACACGTCGCCGACGGTCACCAGGCGACAAATGCCAACCTCCGCGGGGCGCCGGGCCGGCTCCCGAGGCCGCGGAGCGAGCAGGACGCGGCAGCACTGCCGGTGCCCGGGCGGCGGGCACAGCGCGGGGCCAGCGCCCAGGGCCAGCG
>VZRN01003151.1:1165056-1197701 GCA_013397935.1 Dasyornis broadbenti | reverse complement strand
CGCGCTCCCCCCAGGGGGCACCGCGGCCGGGGAGGCCCGGCCTTTCGGCAGCCCCGGGGGGCAGCGGGACGCCCAGCCCCTTTGTCCGAGGCAGCCGGGGAAGGCCGGAGGAAGAGAGCTTCTAATCCTGGCTCTCCTCCCTTCTGGCCTTGTGATGCTCGGCCTGGGCTCCTTGAAACAGGCTTTATCTCCCCAGAAGCACTTCTTGAAATGTCAAGGTTGAGACAGCGCTGTCGTGTATGTTGCTTCATGGCTTGGCAGAGACACCCTCCGGTTAGTGCCACCAGGCACCTCAGAAGCAGCCACGGGTACCTTGCCTGCTCCCAGTGCCACAGCTTCACCCCTCTTAATTCCTGTGGTGAGAAGTTCAGGCATCTGCCTTACCCAAGTGTCTTCTCCTCCCTCCAAAGAGAAAGGCTATCTCTATTCCTGTCCCAAGTTCCACTCAGAGGGCTCTGTCTCACTTCTGTCTCCTTTGAGGATATGGGTACCACAAAGTTCTCTAGGTAGTCCAACCAAACAACAAATGTGACTACACCCCTGCCTGGTCTAGTTAATCACAAGTTCCCTCTCCAGGCAGCAGGAGGTTAAAACACCCCCTTGACTCTGATTACAGAAGGAAAGGGATGTATGCTCCTGAGCCACTATTGAGAGATAATGCACACACCAAGCGTGTCTGTTGTTCATCGTTCTTTCAGAATCAGGATTAGTTTTCTTTCTTTTGGCATAATCTAACATGTCAAACACAAGCTACTAAGAACAAAATTTCCCCCAAAGGAAATTTGTCTTTCTCATCTTCATGTGCCATATCCTTAGCAACCTACTAACTACTAAGCACATGCTTTGCCCCAAATCCCAAGCCATGGGGGGCTCTGGTGATCTGAGAATGAAGCAATGCTCCCAAGTTCTTCTCTTCTAACAGTTTGCTACAAAAGCATCAGCACATCCTTCTTTGTGCTCCTGTTGTTGGGTTTAGGAAGGTGTTATGCATTAATTTGCAGAGGGTATTTTGGTTACCAATATCAAAATAAAATGTTTTCATCCTAATCTATAGGGATGTAGTGATGCTGTCCATGGACATCACCATCCTGTGACCAGGTGGTCCTTATGGGGCTGAGGGTGTAAGTGCTGCCACTGCTGCGCCAGCTGAGGCTGGGAGGGTAATGGCCTGGGTATGGGGTCTGGGGAAAGGCACAGGGCCTTAAAAATGTTCTAGGGTCAAAAAAGAGACTTGGCACTGCTTCAGAATTTGTTTTATCAAAAAATAGGAGTGAAATGCTAGTTAATTTAAGGCTCCTCTATTCGACTGGAATTCTACCAATTGTATTTCTGAAATCCCAGCAGGAGCCTGAGATACTGCGATGGAATGGAAATGTTACATATGGATAGTTCAGCAATTCCTTTGGGAGATACGCAGGACACCACAAAAGAACAGGGAAGATAGTGCCTGGAAAACAGAGGGTTGCGTGAGGAGCATGTACAGTGTTAGTTTTACACCCTGATGCCTTTTGCAGAAACTCCTCAGCTCTTAAAATCTCCACTCTTGGCCCTTTCTGTGTATCTGTGCCCGCAACTCCCAATGACATTGCAGATTCTGTGAGAGATGCAGATAATATTAGACTGAATCAAATAGCCTTTTGAGGCTGGTGCCAGGCACCACAACCAAATACATGTGGGGAATTGGCACCAGCTAGGACTATTTATGTCGTATTGGGTGATGCCTGGGAGTAGCCAAACCACTTGAACAAGACAACGAACAGCACACGCCCTTGTGCACTCTCAAAATCTGTGCTGTAACTCCCATCATAGACAAGGACATTTTGCCACTCTCAAATGGTACATGTTTACTGTCATTTTAATATTATTTTTACTTAGTAGATAAGGAGGTAAAAAGATGAGAAATTCCAAGAGAAAATTGTTCATTGTCCTATCAGGGCTTGATGAAAAGCTGACACCTTCATTCCATTCTGGTAGGGTTTAGAGCTAGTTTTATATCCTTGGATTCCAAGTGTATCTCATTCTCTATGGGACATGTTATAATCCAACTCCTTGCAGCCCTAGGCTTTGTTTTGTTGCATATTAACAGGAACCAGACCTCAGTCCTGCAGACAGATATTTTGATGCATTTCCTCCTATGTCTCTGTCTTGTTATTTCTTGGAGGGTTTAAAAGCCTCTAAGATGACACACAAAGGTCTTTTCCATTACTAACGTCTAAAAATCTTTGGTTACATTTTAAAAACAAGCATGATTTGGTTTTACATTTCCGTAACAGAATTTTCTGTAAGCGTTATTATGTTATTCATCCCAGTGCTCTCTGTATCAGGAATTGTAGCTGTGGAGGAGACTGGAGCACATGGGATGATCCCAGATGGGCAACTAAGTCTCTGTTCTTAAACCCCAAAAGATTTTGCTACATCCCATTCAGCTCCACTACAACTCCATTGTTACTATCTCCCTTTAAGTATCTTATACCTTTTAAGACTCAGGTGCTTGCAGTTTTCCTTGCCACAGGAAAACAAACAGAAACGCTTCTTATTGCTAGAATTTGGCACAAGATCCTGAGGTCTGGAAAGGATTTATACAAATGTATGCACATGCACACACACACGCACACAGACACACACATTTCTATATACAGTACCATTTTTTTAGCTGCTTTTTAAATTATAGGAGTACAGAAACACAGAAAAGTTTGAGGTTTTGGACATTTTGGGCGTATCTGTTAAACAAACGTGCTTTTGGGCTTAGAGCTGAATTTTTGCAGACTTTGGTCTATCTTGTGCCACATCTTTTTAGCAGGTTCTGAAAGGCTGAGGTTGGTAAAGCAGCTACTGTGGCTGCTGTAAACTTTTTTAGGGAACCTTAGGAATCTGTGCATTTTGTGTGTATTTTAAAAACTTGTTTCTAATGCATGTCTTTCAGAATGTGAGTGTTTTCACTGGGGCTGAGACCCACCGATGGACAGCATGAATTCAAGTTACACTATAAAGATGGGTCCATGAGATGTACTCAGTTATAATTAAACAGCAATAGTGGACAATTGAAAACAAACCTGTTCATGTGTTTAAGAAACTCATCAACAAGTCATGTTTTAAAATAATTTGTTTTGGTCATTTTCTGCATGCCATCTAGAACAGAGAGAGTGATTTTTCATTACTTTTAGCATAACGTTATAGGAAATTAGGAGGGAGTTGTAGATATTGGGACAGGAAAATCTAGTTAACGACAGCTTGTCGCAGCTAATTTTCAGTTATATCCCTAATTTTTTTATTGGATTTAAGCTCAGTCCTTAATGTTATTTTAAGAGGTTTTCTATGGTTTACTGTATGCACAAATAAATGTAAAACTACTTTTGGTCTACAAGATTATTTTGCTTGGCATTCAACATTTAATACTACTTGATAACTTTTACAGTGTTCCTTACTCACAGACCTTCTTCTTGCAGTTGATTTCTGCAAGTGTATCAACCAGTGTCATTCCTTGATTTCAAAAGGATGTGACAGAAGTGATCATTCAAACTAGTATCAAACACCTTTTTCAAAATGGAAATATAAACATAAAAATAATTTAAAAGCTTTTTCATTTGGCATGCCGGTGAATATGTTGTATTAACAGTTTTATTTCTTTAGCTAGTCAGATTATAGTCATAATTTGCTGTCTGGTAGCCCCAAACTTTATTTCTTTTCTAGTGTTTCATTTAATGGTCTCTCTTGTACTCTACAGGGTTTAGTTTGATGGAAGAAATAATTATGATTTTAACTAGTCTGTTCCATTGAGATTTCAGTGGAGTGTATTGTGCAGCTCTCTGTGTGCAATTTATGGTGATACCAAGTACAGTAAAACCCTTTAAGGGTTGAGGACAGCTACTGTCCTCTCACTGGAAGTGGAGAAAAGTTCTGTGGAGGTGGAGGGGAGGGAAAAGGAAACAGACCTGACATTTTAAGAGCCACAGGGGGGCAGGTCAGGATCCTTGCAGGCTGATTATTGTAAGGGAATGGCTGGAAGATGCAGAAATATGATCCAGCTGTGCCCGGGTGGGCAAGAGGCCAATGGCCCCTGGGCTGTCCCAGTTCTGGCACTGCTGGGGCACCTCCAGTCCTGGGGACAACTCTGGGCCCCTCATGGCAGGAGAGACCCTGAGGGGCTGGAGCATGTCTAGGGCAGGGAACGGAGCTGGGAAGAGGCTGGAGCCCCAGGAGCAGCTGAGGGAGCTGAGGGTGCTCAGCCTAGAGCAAAGGAGACTCAGGGGGAACCTTCTGGCTCTGCACAGCTCCTGACAGGAGCGGGCAGCCAGGGGTGTCAGGCTCTGCTGCCAGGGAACAGGGACAGGAGGAGAGGGAACGGCCTCAGGCTGGGCCAGGGAAGGCTCAGGTTGGATATTGGGAAACATCTCTTCCTCAAAAGCAGCGATGGAGCCCCCATCCTTGGAAAGACTTCACAGCCATGTGGATGTGGCTCCTGGGGACATGGGTTAGTGGTGGCCTTGGCAGCGCTGGTAGGACGCAATGACCTTAGAGGGCTTTTCCAAACTAAACTGCTCTACAGATCTATGAAATGGAGCAAAGGCAGGTAGGGCTTATGCCAGGACATGCTGTGGTGTGTTATTTTAATTGCAAGAGAAATTGCAAACAGTGTTGGCTGTGGAGCAAGAGATTTACAGGCCTTTTCCTCTTGTTGCCTTAAGCTTTAAGTTGCAATGAAAATGATGGTGACCACCTGGACAGAGACCAGCAATACCCCAGCAATCAAAAAACAAAGCGTATGAGGACGTCCTTCAAACACCACCAGCTGCGGACAATGAAGTCATACTTTGCTATTAACCACAATCCTGATGCCAAGGACTTGAAACAGCTAGCTCAGAAAACCGGCCTCACCAAAAGAGTTCTTCAGGTAAGAGCAGTCTTTTGTCTTGAAAAGGAATCAAAATATTAATTTTATGTTTTAAATGCCATGGATTTTGCTGCTTTTAAAGCTATTCTTAATTATTCATACCTTCTCTGAGACGTAGTTGATTCCCAGAAAGTATGAGAAGAGTTATTTCTTTTCAGTTTCTCTAAAGCAGATCACTTGGGTTCTAATTTTTTATGAGAGTTGTGAAGGTTTGGGGCCCTGTTTTTTTTTTTCCTGGAGTTCTTTAATTCTGGTGCATGTTTTAGCTTCCAGGCTGCTGTAAAAAAAAGTGACTTATTTTAGCTACTTTGCTCATTGTAAATAGAGAGCTTTTAGTTTAGAAATTCAGATAACATGTCAATGATTACTTTTGTAAGAAATTAATCAACAGTTTGAATTCATTTTATCAGGACAAGGAGGATGGCTTTTCTTTCATAACTGAAGTGGACATAAATTAAATTTTTTAAAAATGTATTTTTTACTCATAGTTTAGTAAAGTAGAATGAAAAGAAACTGCATTTAAAAGTACTTTTTCTTACTTCATGGGTACACACTCCTTTTGAGCTGTTGTGGGAAGGAAAGGGGACAATATTAATTGGTTCAGTTGCATTTTAATTTATAGTCAATTTTAAGGAGCACTTAGGCAAATGCCTATATGTAGTGATAAATTTGGGTATATAGGAGCCATGGCATTCCAGGATCTATTGCTGAAAATTTTAAATGGGTCTTAATTGTAGAAATAGGATTTGTGACCTTCCTAGAGCCAGGCAGGGCTGCAAGCCCCATCCTGGGAAGAATCGTGGACAGCACACAAGTCACAGGCAAGTGGAGGGCAGGAGACAAAAACTCCTGAGGAAATTTGAATTCCCTGGAGGGATCCTGGAGCTTACAGAGTTAACACCTACCAGAAGAAGGAACAAAGGTTTTGTAGGCTTCCCAGTAAAATGACAAACCGTACGTAATGACTTCTCTTGGCTACATTCTCCTGGCTGGATTTGGTTTGTTTTTCTGAGGCTGATTTGCAGTGAAGGAACAGATTCCTCTGACAGAAAGAGTGCACATCCCAGCACCTGATGTAGTGTCTCACAGCAGCTGTCCTTAAACCACGCACATGGCTGAAATAATTTACTGCATTTGTCTATTCTTAGTTTCACCCTTCTCCTCTATTTTACCCTCAGAACTTAGGCACTTTTGTAATATCAGGTCTGTGCACTCACACCCGAGTTACCTGAGAAATTGCACATCAGTGTCTAGGAAGTGTCTTCCTCTTGATTATCTTTCTGTTCTTTCTTGTCACTCCACACCAGCTTTGACTTCCATCTCTCTCTCTCTCTTCACTGAATGGCTCTTTCCTTGCATCTTTTTTCCAAGTTATTGTCTCAGTTTCTTCCTATTCAGAATGTAATTCCTTGTCTCCAAAACTGGTCTCCACCCCAATTCCTCTTCTGTTCCTCTTTCAGTTTCTTCATTGCTTCTTCATTCCATCTTAAACATGTCACAATTTGCAGTTTTAAGGTGTTTTGTGGTTCTTCTTTTGTTTGTAGCAGACCTTTACATTTCCACCAAAGTTTTGTTATCATTTTGGTATTTGGTGTTTCACTTCTTTTACTTTCAGAGTTAAATACTCCTTTTTGTCCGGGCTCCTTTAGCTGCAGTGGTGGAAGGCAATAGTTGGTGGTGAGGACTGTACCCTGAGGATGATGCTGTTGGAGGCAATTCCAGAAAATGGCCAGGAGTGATGTTTTGTCTTGTATCACTTGAGTTTTCCCACCTGTTACGAGCACTCTCTAGTCATGGATGTTTTGTTTGAAAATTAATTTGGGCCATGAGAACACAGACTTGTATTTTATATGTTTTAGAACCCTTGTGCCCAGTTGATTTATCTCTACCTGTGAGTGGCAATTTTTCAGACACTGAAGATCACCTATACGAGTTTCAGGGTTGCTCTTTGCTGGTGAAAAGTCTTCACAATGTTGGTTACTGAGACAGTGTCACTTGTTAATTCTTTGAAGCCAGAAAGTCTGGCATTCCACCTGTGTCTCTTACTGAACACGAAGTGATCCACTGACACTATTGATCTAAACAAGCATCATTAGCACCAGTCAGTCCCACACCCTGGAGGTGTTCTGAGTCGCAGGTGGATGGGCACACTTGCTAGGAGCCAGAACTCTGCCACACTCCGTCAGGTGTTTGCGAGCTGTTGGATTTTCTGTGTGTTCAGATCTCCGTTCAGCTGGTGAAGGATCCTGGCTCTGTGGATAACGTTCATAAAATGTATTTTAAGGGGAAATGCAGGGCAGCAGATGGGGAGAAAGAGATTCTTTTGTTTTGAAACCAGTGTACTTCCTAAACACACAGAGCAGAGCTCATGGTGATTTAGGGAGTAGTGCGCTTGCTGTAGAGACAGCCCCATATGACATGTAATGAGGGGAATTTGTACATGAGCAGAGAATTTGTGCATTTTCTAAATGATCTGTGATAGTGGAGTTGGAAGCCCTGACTGATGTCTTTGCTTTATATACAATTTGTCACCAGCTGCACATATCCAGTGGTGGGATGGCCTGGAAATGTAACTCTGCTTTTCAGAATGCATTTCCTTCAAGGCCTTTGTGATGCACACTGTTCTCCTCAAGTAGCCACATTAGATTCACAGCTTATTTATATTTTTAACACCTATTTTTATTTTGTTTCCTTCCAATTTATGTTTACATTTGTAATTTAATTCATATACCTCTTGCACTACAGCTGTGGAACACAAGCCCTTTATTGTAAGCTATCATCCATAATTAAAGACTCCGGCTAACTGTGAGCTAACTAACCTAACTGTCATAAATGCTGCTCTTTGGGGAACTGATCTTTCTTTCTGTGAGTTTAGAAAAGGAAGGTGAAAGTAGATAGCCCTGAGGAGGTATGGCGTGTTAGCTATAGGTATGCACCTCTTCTCTCCCTAGGGGTCTGGAATAAGATTATCCATAGCCAAACCACTTTAGGAACATAACGCGTCATTTTTCAGTGGGTGTCTTGTACACCACTTATTTTGTCTTGGATCAGTCCCCAGTAAAGTTGGTACCAGAGCACTGCATGCCACTGCATGGACTTTGCTAGTCCAGTTTCCAGCAGCCAAGAAGCCTAAAATGTTCCCATCCCATATGGGGACCTGTGCTGGCCTTTGGTGAAGGTTTGCTTTAGGATGCATGCTCTTCCCAAGCCCCCATTCATTAAACGTCCCTTTGACTGTACAGTTACTAATTACAGCAGAGTAATTACAATGTGTGTGCAATGGGTGAATGTAGCCTGCTTTGTGGTGCTACATCCTCTACATTTTGTTTCTCCCCTTACTACTTAGTGAAATTCAGAGAACCCAAACATCTCCAGGTAGCTGTGTGAATGAGCAAAACTGGGTTTAAAGTTTTGTTTTTAGCAGAAGCTGTTCACACAGCTAATATGTAACAGATGCAGCAATGGAGGTGTTACAAACGAGAAAATAAAGTTATCTAAGGTGATGATCCCATTCACTTCAGTATCCAAATCCCTCACAACACTTAGTGTGTTTATATTCAATACTCCCTTATCATATGGAGATGGTATTTTATTCCTATTTGACTTGGTGGAGACAAAGAATTGGCTGCACACATCATTGAAGAGGGAGTGCAATATTTTCACCTCAGTAAATATTATTCTGCCTAACTGCTGAGTGCCCAGCTCCACGCATCCAGCCCCGCTCACCGGAGCATCAGTGCTGGGTCTTGCAGCTGCTTTTTATTTTTCAGTGGGAGCTTTGGTCTGTATTTTCCCCTTTGATTTGAAATAGCTCAGCCTTGTACTGATACAGTTGGACAGAAACACACTAAATACTTCCCAATGATTTTGTTTATTCCTCAGTCCTGAAGGAATTGTGTAATTGATGTGAGATAAGTCCTTCTGGAAGGATTATTTCAGTTCCGTGTGTTTGGGTGGTTATTTCTGCCGTGCCCTTACAGGTGCAGGGCCTGAGCTGCCCATGGCAGTGGCCGGCTCTGCTGCCCTGTGGCCCATGCAGCCCCAGCTCCAGCCCTGCACGCTGCTGTCCCAGCTGGAGCAATGGCCAGGGCCACTGGCAGGGGCAGCCCCATAGCCCAGGGCACAGCAATGCTCATCTCTTGCCACTCTCTAACACGAAGTCTTTGCTGGGTGTTGTCAGATCTTACGCACATATTGGAATGTCACTATGGCAATAACAATGTTATCCCTTTCTATCATAAGACAAGATATTTTCAGAATTTAAATTAAGAAATAATTAGATGTACTTTCAGTAATAATACAGATACTTATTATTAGACAACTTAAAGAGCCTTATAACCATTAACTGATTAACCTTGGCAATATCCAAGGGAGGAAGGGAGTGAAAGTAGTCACATAATCTCTATTTTTGAACAATACTTGCAAGATTATATGGTATTTTCAATGTCTAACATGAACTACCACTAATAAAGAGACAATGAACTATATGTGCAGCTCCTGAAAGCAGTGTGGGTGGTCATTGATAAGAGCAGCAGAGCTCAGGTTTTCATATTAACGGAAGATAAAGAGAAATGCACAAACACCAAGAATCTTGCTCACTTTACATTCTACATGTTTAAAAAAATATCTGAGAGCCTCTTGCCCTGGTAAGGTTAAGGAGCAGTTGGACATTTAGGAACAGTGGAATGTTTCTCATATTTGGGACTACTGAATATAAAAATATGGGTATTTTAATGAACGTAAATGTGAAATTGTGCAGAAGTAGGTGTATATACAGCCAGCCAAGTAGTTTGTCTGATCTGTTTTAATTATGCTGTGGCTACACGAACACACATAGCGACAGCAGCCTGCTACAAACTCCATTTTACAGCTGTTATCCTTTATACAATTGCCAGAAGGTATTTTAAAGAAATCAAACCCTAAATTATTTGGTGGATCAAATAGAAATGATGTCTTACTAAAAGGTAAAAAATCCTATAAATGTTCCAGTTGCTGGTTTTGCCATTCCTGACCAGTTGGCTCCTGAGCCTTTGTGGCTTCAAGGACCAGAAAAAAGTGATTGACTTCTCTCACAGCCCCTGCACATGAGGGGCTCTGAGCAGTTCCACAAGAGGACACTGCTTGGGAATGTGTCAGGCAAAAATATCACTTTGGGGTTTGACCCTTTTTGATCACATTGCTTGTCTGTAGCAGGTTCAGTGCTATACTTGCACTCTTACAAAATCAAAATCATGAGAATATTTTCACCTGTTCTGGTTTAGGAGAACTTTTCTTTTTGTATATGAAATTGATAAAGACCCTTTAAAAGAAGTGTTTTAACAAAGGGAATGCCAACATAAACTGGTTTAAAATACTGAACTTTCAGAAAGAAGGACCTGTAGGGATGTGATTTATGCATGGCCCTTGGATTTGTGCCTGAGGATTATTTCCTTGTAGCATTCCCTGGAGAGAGTGTAAGAGACAGGGTGTGCATATGAAAGACCTTTGGCTGGGGGAGAAAGCTTCCCAGGGAAGGAAGAGATCTCAATGAGGGGAAATTTGCAGCTGGAGCATCCCTAGATGAGAAGAAAAGTGGAGAGAGGTGAAGCAGCTAAGGCAGGTTCATGAGCTCTGACTGCAACGGGAGCACCCCCAGCTCTGCCCGCGTTCCCGCGCCGCTCCCTCCCAGCACTCGGCTTAGAGCCCATTCCACGGCACGGCCAGGCAGCTTCAGAGCCAGGAGCAGAATCTCCTCAGGTTTCCCTGTCCTTCGCTCAGATAATCAGAGAATTCAAGAGGTAGAAACCTTAGAAAAAATTCTGTGTGGATGCTATTCCTACTGAAATCATAGTTTTTGATGCAATGTGGGTCTTTAATACCATTCCAGTCTCTTTTCACATTATTCCAGTACTGAAAACATTTGATAAAGGAAACAGGCATAGGTGAAGGAAGCTGAAGCAATTGAGAAAGAGTAGGAGAAGAGCAAGAAAGAGGAACAGTCCTTTCAGAAGAGGGGAACACTGCAGGCACAGGGATATGAGGGAGCTCCTGGGTGAGCAGGAGCCCGTGGGAAGGCAGGGTGCCCTGGGCTGTGCCAGCAGCGCTTGGGTGGGAGATGGATATGAGATACAGGGTGGGGAAACTCCTGATTTTGTGTTCATCAGGTGCTCGGTATCTGCCTCACTCAGACAAATGCTGCTGGGATCGAGGATTCCTGCAGGCTGCCACATTTCTAAGCATCCTTTTACATACCCTGGGCAGACAGACTGCCACCCTCTGTCCTCAGTCCACTCCTGTCCCAGGCAGACTGTTTCCAGGGAATGAAGAAGAGGGAAGGAAGAACATTTTGCAGACAGAGGCCACTTCTCATGGCTAGGGCTACTTTTCTAATATGTTACCAGTAAAAACATCTTTCCCAATTCCAGCATTGATGAATTTGTGAATATGTTTTTGCTTTTTTTGAACAGTGCAGGTCTTTAAATGCTACCCTGTTATATTAAACTATTTCAGGTTTGGTTTCAAAATGCTCGAGCCAAATTCAGACGGAACCTCTTACGTCAAGAAAACACAGGGGTGGATAAGACTTCAGACTCAACACTCCAAGCAGGGACTCCCTCAGGTCCTGCCTCAGAAATATCCAATGCCTCCATGAGTCCATCCAGCACTCCCACTACTTTAACGGACTTGACTAATCCTACTATGCCAACTGTGACGTCGGTCTTGACATCAGTGCCCGGAAGTCTTGAGGTTCATGAATCTCGAAGTCCTTCACAGACAACTCTTACAAATCTTTTCTGATGACTCTTTCTTAATAATTTCTTTAAAAAAGAAATTATTCTTAGCTGAAATTCCAAGTGTATTTTAATAGAGGCTTTGAGCAACTGACTAACCACAATTAGGATCTCTCCTAAAAGACAGAAGGAAATGTAGTGTTCTGGTATTACGGAGTATGGACTGAAGAATAACTTGGAAGATCTATTGCAACACAACATTTGTGTAACTGTACAGTTTTGTGGACTGAGCAAGGGAAACAGCAATTAATTTAAGTTGGCTAAAGCTTCTGTATTTTCAAAGACTGCCATGTGCCTTATATACTGTTTTATCTACATTCTTTGGATTCCATGTCCACTTCTCTCTTTTTCTCTCTGTATATTTATGACCAGGGCAAAAATGTTAAAGAGTTTGTTACTTTGAATAGTCCTACGCCTTTCATTGGTTGCTTTGTTGTTTTAGAATTTTAAGGTCAAAGTCTGTTCGAATACCAGAATTTGTAAAATCTAACCAGTAATAAAACCACTTATGGAAACTACTTGGTAATGGCTGCAGTTACATTTAACATTAGTGTCATAATTGAGGTAGGCTGACTGGATTTAAAAGGGTTAGAAAACTGCACTTCAAACACAGTATCTGCCTAGGAAAAACCCTAAATATGATGTATACATTCCTCCTGTTCCCAAAGTATATATGGGTGAGAAATCCAGCTTGTACAACAATCTAGGTGTCTTCACTGTAGAGAAATAACATTAGTTGCAGGTAGAAGTTATCAGATAATGTTAAAACTCAAACAGAAGAACTATACTTAATTTTGCTGCGTGAAGGAAACCTGACTTTGGCCAGCCTGTATGAAACAATCTCGCTTTTGTGCAAGATGTGGCTTGTCCCATGTCCTGGAGGAGGCCAGCGGGGGGTCCCACAGCTGTATGGCCACAGCCAGTCCATCAAGGAGGTGGACACTGGGAAAGGTTTTCCCTAGGAAAAAGACAGAATTATTTCAGGTTATTTTACAACACTGGTGGGCAAAGTCGAGGCAAAATTATGTTTAATAAAGTCCCAGCCTTACATTTTTCATAATACTTTGAAGGAATAAAAAGCCAAGGAAGAATATATTATTGACACTAAAAGTGGTTATTCCTTTAATGATTATGGACCTTTCAATACAGTTTAATTCCTTCTCCCCCCAAAAAATCTTTGCAGAATATAACTCATATTTTGAGGTTTTTTCCTATTGTTTTTAAAGTTGCTTTTCTGTAATAAAAGAAATACCTCAGCAAAGTTTAAATATGTATAAGAACAAGTTGACACTATGCTGTTTGCCCAGTAGGTTTAGAGGTTTGGAGTGGTACATAAGATGCAGATGGTTGTTCCTTTTCAAACCTGTTCCAATCAGTTCTTTCAGTCGGATGTTGGTTATATTGGCCAAGTCTCTAAAACTAATCCCTCATTCTCATTGAATCAGAATTACTGAAAAATTATTCCAAATAAACAGCAAGATAGATGCCAAAATTTGTGTTTTTCCCCCTTCTCAGGGCACTGAAGATGATTTAGTAGGCTGGACTCTTTCCTAACAACGTTTTAGTTTTAAAAGTGCTACATTTATTCAGCTTTCTGAGCTGCAAATTTGCCATTCTTGTACAAGCCAAATTCCTATTGAGATCAGGGAGAGATTTCAGAGCATGAGGACTGTGGGATAGAAAAGCTGACATAATTAGGTCATTTATTAACCTTTTTTACACTTCAACTTAAAAAACCCCACAGGTGAGCTATGGAAAAGCAAGACAGTCCTCAAAAGATGGGCACTAGCTGAGATCTGTGAGAGGGAATGGGGTCTGGTCACCAAACCCACAGGTGGCAGAGTCCATTGAGTTTATGCACAATGATGAGACATTAAAAAAGATAACTTGTATTGAATTTATAAAAGTTACAGGTTTGTCCAGGGCATGTTTCTTCATAATCCAAATGTCTTATAAGGACGTTGTGCTGGTTGGTGGACTGTAACAGATACATATCTGCCTTTCAAAGCTGTTCCGACATGGAGATTCTGCTGTTTGTAATGTTTTGTTCATTGTCAATCACCTTGGAGATTTTTTTTTTTTTTTTAACATGCTTAGCTGGATCTTTTCTTGATTTAAAAGGCAATTTTGGTCCACTGTTAAATGGTTACCGCCCATAATAAAACCCCTTTGTATTGACCTGTAAACAGTTTAAAAAATCTGAATCCTGAAATCTGAAGTGTTATGGCAAATGTAGTGGAGAATAATTCCAATGGTTCTTTAAAATTGTACTGCTATTATTTGTGATCTTGTATCTTAACTACCTGAATCCATGTGGATGGAAATACCTTTCAAATCAATTCTCAATATTGCCTTTTCAAACACCTGACCTTCATGTAGGGGAATACTCTCATGTTAGTCTTATCTGAAACCTATACGAGACAATTAGAGAAATTGTCTGGTTTAATCAAATCAGGGATTTTGCATATAAATAAGAGACAATATTCTATGTAGGGTCTTTATGTAGGTGCATTAGGATTCACTCTGGCTCCAATGACCTATGTTGTCCCCATGATTGTTTCAATCCTGTGGTATTGTTTGGTTGTTTAGAGCTTGTTGGTTTTGAATGCTGTACATTTTTTTACTACTGCAAATCCTAATGTTTCTTCACATTCTTGTACAGTTCCACAGTTTGATGTATTAGTCTGAAATTCTGTTAAAAACATGAACAAAAATGGAAATGATATTTCTTTGGAAGTGTATTTTTACTGTATATCTAATTTGAACTAGTTGAACATACTTCTTTACATTTTGCATGATAGGTGTGTAGTTCATTTTTTAAATATGAAAGAGACAATAGTAACTTAGAACAAGAATATAATGAAACTATACAAATATGGAAATACATACAATGATTTGCTACTTTTTGACTCAAGAAACTTTTTGAAATACACTTTATCTAGTTTACTTAAGATAATTCAGATATTTTGTCTTTGAGTTCATACACAATACAGAATATAAAAGGGTATTACACTAGAAAAACTTTCAAGTCACCTTGGTACTCACCAGCACACTAGATTATTCTTGTCAAACAGAGAAAGGACATTTGATTTTAAGAATGCTGAATATATTTTGATCTACAACAGAGAGGGATGGGATTGCTGCAAGTGATATATAATCACAGCTTAAAATTTATTGACTCTATTAATGGCTACATTTCATAAAACTTATTTTTTATTCAAATTATCTAAGTTTGGGAGGAGAAGACCAAGGATCATTATACTAATGAAGAAGATGAATGTGTGCCCTGGAAGCAAAAGTCAATGTATCAAATATACTATGGATGCAGAAGGTGCCTCCAAGATATTTTGGTTTTCAAACTATCTTTTCCTCCTGGCTGTTTAAAAACTCCACATAATTAGGCCACTTTCCTATAACTGTTTGCTATTTTTTGTCTGTTGGGTGGAAGCTTGGGCACCTGTAAGAACAATCTTCATCTAAACGGAAAGGAGAAAAAGACACAAATCAAAATAAGAATCGGGCTTCATGCTTAGGTATGATGATGGCAAGGACATCCAGGTGACTGAAAGAAGTTTTGTGTGTCCATGCTTATGGTCTTCAGTGACTTAATAGTGCTTGGAAGGAGGGATTTTAACTGAAAGTAGGTGATTTATGATTTTTTTTTTGTTTCTAACCTCAGCAAGCCAGAGCTAATTGCACCACTGTGTCACTGTTTTTAAAATGCAATTTGATATAAATTACTGTTAGGAAGAGTCATAACATTAGTGTGATGAGATAAACCCAGAGCTTTGAAAGAGGACATTTTCCCCCTTTTCTCTACTTCCCATGTCTTTAACCCTGGTTCTTCTCCAGGCTGTATCACGAGCTGTTGGCAGTAGCTCAGCTGATGTTACTGACAGTCCATCAGCTCCCTGCCACAGCTCACACTCCTGCTCCCTGCTCCCTGCGTGGCCAACACTTCTCCCACAGTGTGACTGCACTGTCACCCCTCCAATCACCTCAACACTTCACTGGAGTTTCTCCTGCTCCTACAGGAATTTACCCTTTCTGAATAAGGAGGATTTATACCACCCCTGCTAGCAATTAATTTATCCATAGCTGACATCCCAGTCTGTAAATGGAACGGGCTGTGCATTTCTGAGGTCCCTTTCACCTGCCTTTGCAAAGGCTACAGGTGAAATACCACCACACACAGCAGGGAGCACACACGCCAAATTAATTCTTTCCAGCATCAGACCTGTCCATGGTGAGGAGGCAGAGCCCAGCCCAAAAATTATTTCCACTGAAGTAGCGAATACTAACAGGCCTAATAGATAGACATCTGTATTACTGCCATTTCTGCTGCAATTGTGCTCTCTCCCCGACCTTTCAGACTCATTAAACGAGTGCTTCATGCCACCATTCCACCCAGGAAAACCAGAGCTGAGCTGGACCAGGGCCATGAATGGCATTTATCAATCTGACAATTCCTTTTCTCAAGGACTAGGTAAAAAGATACACTGGGCATTTAATGGATTTCTGCTCAGATTAGTATGATGTTAGCAGCTCTTTCTGGCCTAATAACTGGATTTTTGTAGCAACTAAGGCCAGTAAATATTTTGGAGGTTTTGATTTGAGCAAAGCATAGTACTTAAAATATGCAACCTGCTGTCAGTAAATTCAGACCTTGCAGTATAATTTATTGTACTAATGCATAACACTGTGCAAATTATTATTTCTGGAGAATACCACTTCTGTGCAAGTTATTCTTTGCTCTGTAAAGTCATGGCTCTGCATACATATTTACACAGCTTGTTTACATGCCACTATATCAATTTATTACATTGTAAAATCCATCACTTAACAGGAAGCTACATTTTTGCAACAAGATCTAGAAAAAAGAAATAATTAAGTTTTTCATTAAAGAAAGAAATCTATTTTTTCCCCTGCATAGCTTAGCCCAGTAGCTATGGGGAAAAAAAAGTAACAGCCAAAATAAGAGGGACACAAATATTTGGAAAGCGTGATTTCACTCTGTGGTGACCGGTTTTAATAGATAAATATCAGTGATGCCTCTCTCCAGTGCTTCCAGACCCTGGGGTGATTAGTGCTGGGAAGCCACAATGGATCTGCAGCACTGTAAACACTGAAATAACCAAGTGTTTTTCTTGCAGTGACACAAAACTACCAAGGCCGTTATCCATCCATGGCACAGTAATTACTGTGAATATAATGTTCCTTCATTACTACTCAAAAACCAGTGAGAAGATCCTCAGGCTTTGGTAATTTAGTGTTCCTAGAAACAGATATTGATTTTCCATGGGCATATTGGCCCCATACAGAGTATCGGTGATAAAGAGCTCTAATCCATGGATTACTTGTGTTGGCTGCAGCCTGTAGCAGACAGCCAGAGACGAATCATTCCCTACACAGAGCTAACCCCCAAATTCTAGTGGCTCTCCATGTACAGACCTTACTGGCTCTCCCTGATGACCGAAGGAAGAAATGAGTCCAAGAGACATATTTGTGTTCTCATCAGAGTGCACAGGTTCCAACTATTTTCTGATTTCAACCGCCAGCCTACAGAAACTGCTCTTTCACCAACTATTCCTTTTGCCTTCCCACATAATTTCCTTGTGTTTCATCAGTCATTTTTTGCTGTCCTTCCTCTGGAAATGAAACCTAACAAAGAGATACTCTCTAACATGGCTTTGCAGGCTGTGATTCAGCAAGAAGCTAATGCCAAGTCTCACCCAGCTCTGGGCAAAGTTTCTGGGAATGTGGGGAAGGGCAATTTCTAAGAGGTCGGTCTGTCACCCACAGACAGATAAGGTGGTAATGGAACATCATTGCTTGGATCAAGTCTCCCAAGCATCTCATCACTTGAACCCAGACCTTCTGAGAATTTGCTAATGGTCCTATGAAAGTTTTTGAGGCAGAAGAACACTTTACTTATCATTGCTTTTGTGATTATCCCAGACAGGCAATTTCAGCTCTTTCCCACTGTACATCCCAGAATGCTTTCTGCTGGAGCGCAGACAGTGTCTGGTGGATTTAACCCTGCTGACCACAGACTTGCCTTTGTTAGTTCACATGCACAGATCCCTTAGAAGTAGCTCAAAAGCTTTTGCATCCACTTTTGTTCCTCTATGATCTGACCATTTCTGAGAGGCTGGCAGACAAGTGTGAACTGTCCGTGGACTGGGGAGAGGAGATGTTTCATAGCCAGGAGCTTGCACTGCTCTTTGAAAGGAGGCTCTTCCCCCCGGCGCTGGCTGCAGTGCTCGCTTTTGTCAGGCCAGGGCTCACAGGAGAGTCCTTGGAACGGGTCCTGCCCTGGCCAGCTGCTGATGCCCTTTGGAGCTGATGTTATGCTTAAAGAAATCAGTCACGGGTGTTCCTACCACCTTGTTCAGTCAACTCTCATTAATGCAGATCCAGACTTTCTCCATTTCACCCCCGTTGGCATTGGCTCCTCACCCAACACACTGAATGACAGCAAAAGTTACACCACAGCCAGTGCCAATCAGGCTTCAGGAACAAGCCCAACCACCCACACTCTGAGAGGCTTTTTAACGTAATGAAGGCCATTTGTGGCCTTCATTTCTCTGTATGTCTTTTCCAGTTCTGCCCCTATTGTGCGTATGGAATTCAGGAACCCATGTTAGATTAATATAAAAGCTGTACAATGCTCTTTTCTGTGATTCTTTACTCTTCAGCTCCCCAACTGCAGACAGTTCCTACTCACGTTTTGTATCCATACCGTCTTTTTCTATCTCTCTGTTTTGTCCCAGAGATTATAGATTGTGCACACCAACACCCACTGGCACTGACAGGATTCTCCAGGCTATTCCAGCACAAAAGAGAAGTCTCAGAATAGACATTGGCAGCTATTTGTAGAATTACTTTCTCCTCACAAAACAGCTCCAGCTCCTGGGGATCTGTGTTGGGAGCACAAGGGGTGTTGCAGCCACTTACATGCAGGTACCATCATTATCAGCTGCCTTAGAACAGACCAAAAGCTGGGCTGCTTTTACAAGATCTGCGTAAAAATATAATCCATTTTAATTCCAGAATTATACTGGGGCTGATGCCAGGCATTAGAGGGAAGAATGTGTTTCTGGCAGGACTCCAGGTATTTCTGTTCTTTCTTTTTCTGCCTGTTGGCTGGAGCAGAGGCCAGGGCAGGACTCCTGCCTCCTGCTTCCACCACAGACGCTCTGTGGTCAGCACAGGGAGGCTGTCCAGAGGTTACTTACTGTTATTTTGAGAGAGTGCTTTGAAGTCCTTGAGTGAACAGTGCCAAACTGGAGCAAAAGGCAAAGTGCAAGTCATTACACTCCCCATGGGAGGCCATGAGAAAATGGCACTGCAGCAGATGAGTGTGACCATACGTGTGCAGCTCCAGTCTCACCTCTGAGTCCTGACTGCTGCTGACCCGGCCGTGCTGACGACAGGAGGGCCTGGGTTACGTTACTTTGGAGAACAGAAACCAGAAACTATTGCACGTCCCTTCAGGGATTTGTAGGATGTGTGAGAAGGCCCAGATTAATCCCACACAACATACTCAGAGGAATTTAGAGTAGAAGGTACTGACGGGAATCTCCTTTTTCCAGGAAGGAGGCACTAGATCATAAATATGGCACCTGGAGACGAGAGAGCAGGGACCTGGGATGCAGGGCTATGAGAAACTGAACACAGCCAGCACAGGTAAGGCTGAGAGTATGAGCAGCCTGTCCTCTCCCTTCCCTGAGAGACAGGCAAAGCCCCAGGAGCTTTACAACAGAAAGAAGGCAAAGATTAATTTCTGTATAAAACCCACTGAGCTGTTTGGGAAGAACAGTGGGCCTGGAGGTCAGGAGTGCAGGACTCCTGGGATAAGGAGAAGTCACTGGGTTAGAAGTGATGCCACCTCTGGCCTCCAGGAAGGCTTTTGGATTGAGGAACAGTTTCAGACTTCTGCTGCACAGGTCAGGGAGAAACCCTGGTGTGTGTAAGAATGCCTGAACATCCCACCCTTCCCAGCTGCTCAGCACAGCCACCCTGGCTGCTCCAGGAAGGGACGAGGTGCAGGAGTGTCGGGGGGCTGTGTGCTCTCTTTCACACTGCCAAGTGCTGTGCCAGAAATCTGAAGGAGACAAATCCAGGCTGTTTTGCACCCCAAACTGCTCTTTGCTGCTGTAAGCTGGCTGTCTTCATTAAATGTATTTACTTAGCAGCAGATCTGTTGTTACATATGAATAATTGACAAGGAAAATGTCACTTACTGCACTGGTGCCACACGATTCTGGCTGCTGAGTTTCCAGCACTACAAAGCCTGGAACAGGAAGCTCTAAGCCCCATTTCTCCTTTTACAGAGTTTAATTTTGGGTATGTTTCTTATCTTAGTGCATTACCAAACTGTTGAAAGTGACAAAACCAGATGTCATAAAATGCAGGGAAAATGCAGCTGGACTGTACCTCAAGTATTAACAAAGCCAATTCCCGTGACAGACACTAATCTTCTACCTTCAAACCCAGGAAAGATTCAGTTAAACTCACAATCATTTTATAGTCTCTGTAGAACCATAGCAGCTTAGGGATCCTTTGTTATTCATCCATAAAGACGAAAGTTATAGTCAAAGTGCCCTTCTTAAGTTGGGTGTTTTTAAATACTAACGTTTATGGCTCTGCAGTTCCTCTTTATGTGTGCACAGAGAACAAGAAAGCACCTCACCGCACAGGCCTATTTTTAGAAACAATAAAAGAGCCCTCTGTTAATAACTGGTTACTCTTTTGCCATTTGCATGGCTGATCACTGTTAATGATCCAGCTAACGGATTCATCAGGGAGGCTGGAAGGCTCCAAGTTCTGCGGGATGGGATCGGTGGTGCTCAGGAAGGCAGCACATATGTGCAGAGCTGTCACCTCTCAAGGAAAGCTCCTGTGGTGGGACACAGACAAACCCACCCCATCTGGGTCCCGTGTGCCAAACCTGTCTGTCCCCACTGTTCCATTACTTTGTGAAAATGGGCTGATGTGGACCAGCTGCAGCAATTTCTTTGGATTAGCACCAAATCTCCAGATTCTCC
Organism: Dasyornis broadbenti; assembly: GCA_013397935.1. Lineage (NCBI taxonomy): Eukaryota > Metazoa > Chordata > Aves > Passeriformes > Dasyornithidae > Dasyornis > Dasyornis broadbenti. The sequence continues at coordinate 1,176,990 of VZRN01003151.1, read as the reverse complement.
TGCTACTGAACACAGTCTTTCCCAGAGCTCCTGCTTTGGGCTTACAGTCCTCTACACAGAGGCACAGCACCAAGAAGCAAGCAGGTGTTCAGACTTCGTAACAGTTTCTAGGAACGTTTGGATATAGGAAGAATAAGAAGTAAGTACCTAAGTAACATCAGACCCCCTCTGCTTTGTTCTCCTTACTGCTTTTGGACACAGATCAAGACTAAAAGCAGTAGTCTGTAGCACATAATTGTGGGGGTTTACCAGGTGACTCCCTGATCAGCTCTGTGGAGTAGCCAGGCTGTGTTACCAGGCAGTGGCTGCCCCAGCAGCCCCTGGCCCACAGCCCCCAGCCACAGGCACGGTGGGACCGCCAGGGCTGTGCCTCGTGCAGAGCAGGTGAAGCTGGCTGGGGAGCCCCATCATCATCTTGCAACTACTCAGTTGTACAAAATACCTTTTTTAAAAAGCAGCTTTGCCTGTGCTTTCCACAAGACGACCTCTGCTATTTTGAGGGGGCATGAATGAAAAATGAGTTTATGTGTTCTTGGCATGGCATCTGGATTGTCAAAGCATTGCATTAAGTTGGCCCCGAGAAAAGGTCTGAATTACAAAAATAACATAAAAGGATTACCAACATATCAGTTGTGTTGTTGCAGAGCTCATCCATACATCCGTGTGTAGGAAACACAATACTTTCCTTGCAAGCTGAGCCCTGTGCATCTCACAGGACATTAATGCAAAAGTGGGAGAAATACAATCTTAATCTTCTAGAGAGTGAAACACTGATACAACATGTCATGCCCTGTCATCACCTGTTGCTAAGGGTTGAGATATTCCCAGTGTCAGAAGGAGACTGTGAATGAGGAGTGCATTTTGATGAGTGCCGAGGAGGGGAGATTCTCAGGAACTGTTGGAAATTCTGCTATTTTATAGTGTATAAAATATACCTGACCTGAGGCAGCAGATCAGCAGGGGCAGCCTGAGGTGCACGCACTGAAAACATCTCCTTTTGAGCTACTGACACATTTAGCAGCTGCCAGTCAAGGAGGAGAGCTGATCCTCTCTTACCTCCTCACAACCTATTGTTGCAAAGGCCTAAAACGTGGCTCCTTCTCCAGTGTTCCCTTGGCCCAGACCGAGCATCTCTTCCAGCTTCATATTCTCCTTACACTCCTCTTTTCATCTTTTGTGTGCCGCTGTCTCGCTTCCACCTGCCGCCTCCCCAGTGCCACCTGCTTGCCTTTCTGCCTTAGACTCCTTTGTTCCTGTCCCTTGTCCCTGGTCCCTGAGGAAGGCACTACCGGGGGTGCATTGTCCCAGGTCGCTCCCCCAGGGCTTTACTTCCTCGGCCCGTTATTGCAATGCAGACTTGCCTTGCATCACCACAGCACCGCACCGAGCACTCCACCGGCAGAGACAAAGCCAGGAGGGAGGCAGCCTGTGAAGGAAGGAGCCCAGCAGGCAGGGTGCCAGCTCATCCAGCAGCACAGAGACGTGAGCCCAGGAGGACACACCGGGCTCCAGGGACAAGCAGGGCCATAGAGTCGGAGCAGCGCAGGCCTGGAAGCTATGGCAACTCTTTACACCTACACAGGGAAACATATGGCAAAGCCAAAGAGACACAACATCTTTTTGTCATAACCAAACATCCATCTCGCCACTAAATTCTACTGGCAGCTACGTCGTCAGCTGTAAGAGCGAGGCTGAAGTGCTCCATTCACCTGCGTGAGTTCTGAGTGTGTCACGGCAATAGAGAGGCTCCCAGGGGGCTCTGCCCGCTCCGGTGTCACACCAACACAGGGTGACGCCTCCGTGTGCTCAGCCAGGGCTCGTCAGGCCTCTGCAAAACTCCTGCAGGCTTTAACGCCTTGCAATGCTGAGCCACATAAAGGTTCAAGAAACTCCCAGGCCTCCTGATAATGAAACGAGTGAACAGGATGGGCTGTAAAGCAGCGTCACAGGTGCCTTTTCACTAACAGTGACCAGCTCAGGGACCTTCACCTGGTTAGGGCCAACAGCAGCACAGCACTGTGGGGTCAGCCTTGAAGGGCAGGGCAAAGGGCTGCCAGCATGGCTGGGGAAGCAGTTGGTGCCATTATCCGCTAGAAATGAAGATTAAGTTAAACTGCACTGCACCACATGGTCCAGTTCTCCCTAGCAAATGGGATAGAACCTCTCTGTTTCAAATATTGACAAGTGGACTCAACAATGTAGGCTTGGGGCTGCAGCATGAAGTGTGGGTCTGAGGATTCCCTGACCTGGAGAAAGGCCAGAGGCTCCCCCTTTTCCCCAGCCTGCTTGCTCCTGCACAGACAATGTAAAACCTGTACACAAGTAGTACAGCCCCGTGTTTGTGGGCACTCAGCAGAGCCCAGCAGAAGAACTGAAAGGCTCTGAGAAGTGGGGGCTCAGCGAGTCTCATTTAATTACGAGAGTGGTGCTGGCTCGGCTCAGCCCCACCCACATGCCATTTCACGCCTGATTTCTTCTCTGATTTCTTTGGGGAAAGAGAGGGAATTCGAGTGCATGTAATTTGGGTTAACAAGACGCATTATATGCAGCCTCATTCTTGTAAAAACTTTCACAGGGAAATCACCCAACCCATGGAGAGAAAAAATTCTCTCCTTATTGTAATTTTTCCAAGGCTAATCAAACTCTCACCATTATCCTATTGATCACAGGGAAGGTTTGATTTTCTACCGGTTGCCTAGTTAAGGTACAGTAGCTGTTGCTTGGCTTACTCCATGCTGTGAGTACAACAGAGATCAACCCTCCATTTCTATGCTCCTTTTTGTCCCTTTCCTAGATCCCTTTTCCTTCAAAGCTCACCTGCCTTTTGCTTTTGTGGTGCTCTACCTGCATTTCGCCTTCTCCTATATCCATGGAGCAACAAAAGGTGAAAAGCTGGGCTTGTACAATTAAAATTGTCAGCGTAAGAATGGGGAAAAGCAAAGACCCTGAACAGGTCTGAAAACAGGAGGCAAAGAAAAAGTTAGAGATGAATGAGGCATCCCCCAACAATATGGACAAAAAGGTTCCATGTCCAGTCCCTGCGGGTATGAGGAGCAAAAACTCCGACCAGCTTCGACCAGTAATAATAAGGTGTGAGCCCTTGGTGGTGGTGAGTGCCCAGAACTGGCCCTGACTGCACAAGATCTGATCCTGCCATTATTGCCCTGTACTTTGTAGCTGCCAAAGCCTGTGCTCCTGCGGGAGGAAATACGTCTGTCTCCGTTTCAAGGTGCAGCCCCGGCCCTCTGGGAACAGCTGCTGTGTGTCAGCGCAGCACGGAGCCTGGGCACAGCTACACAAGAGCAGCACGCTGGGGAAAGGTGCAGGCTTTGCTTTGCCTTCCCGTGTGAGGGTTTCTTTGGATGTGTTTTGTGTCCCTTCAAGTCACTTGGGAGTTTAGGAGAGCCAGAGAGAATAGCTTTTTCTGTCATTATTTGATAACCAATACAGTTCCCTTTGACCCTCTCCCCTCTTCCCAAAAAAGAAAGACTAGCTCAGCATTGTGTTATTTTTCAAAGCCTTTACAAATTAAGACAGTAACATGGAAATCCTCGTTGGGTTTCAGTTCATACTTCCTCCCATGCTGGGCTGAAATGGGGATTCTTTTGTGATGGCTGTGCTGCTTATTTTTTAAAAACCTCCTGAATTTGGCACACTGCCCTACTTTATTTTCTTTCCATTCTCTAGTGCTGCTCCCATTGGGAGGCTCATTCGCTTCTAATGCATGGTGTTATCTTTTGCAAGTTGAACTCTAAATCCCCGTGTTGTTTTTCCTTGCTTGTTATTCAGGTGCAGGGAATGTTAATGATATCTCTTTGGCTGGTGGATGCTCTGGCTATGTGGCTTTAATTACTTTTATTAATGTGTTTTATAAAGTAAATTACAGATAAATGCAGATTTTGACTGCAGCTTAGAGGTGGCACATCTGTGAGACTGCACAGGCTTTCATTTGGGGGTGAAAGGCACAGTAACACTTTCCATAGTGAGATGTTCCCAGGTGTGACTGGGAGAAGCTTCACTGAAGCAAAAGCTCCGAAACTACAAACTGGCACCTGCTGTGCAGAGGGACAGGTAAGGGAGAGGGGAAGGAGCAGGACAACCTGTCAGGCTGTGCTCGCAGTCCCAGGAGGGCAGCAGAGGCAGCGGCCCAGGGAGCACTTGGCATTTGCTGGGGATCTTTCCAAATCCCCATGGACTCTGACCAGCACTCAGTGCCGGTGCCGAGGAGGATGAGGAGAGGAAAAAGGGACCTGCCCATGGCCCCGGCGCCCCGGGGGTGGGTGTATCCCTGCTCGGGGGGATGGGCTCAGGGACAGCTAGCTGAGCTGGCAGAGAGCACAGACCTGAGCAAGGAGAAGGAGAAACATGTATTGGCATGGAGAGAGGCTGAATCTCTCCAAGTGCTCTGAACTGAACAAGGATTAGAGGATTTAGCAGAGGAAAATACGTACCGGTGTCTGTAGTTTGTCTGGTGTTTTATTGAACCAGGAGTCCCATGTGAGCCATGCAGTAAGCAAGCAGTAAAATCATCCAACAATGCCTTGAAAACTGTTCTGTCTCTGAACACTGCACCTCTTGGGCACTGGTTGTGTTCTTCACCCCAGGACTTCGTGTTACCTTGGACAACACATAGCCGTTGCCAAAAATAAATAATTAAAGCTGGGTGGTGTTTGAGTCATGGATGTACTGAGAGGATGCAAGGCTGGAAAATAAGCTGATGGGTTTTACAAAGTGGCAAATCTCCAGGCTGTTCTCGCCTTCCTGAGCTCTTGCCCTTCATTTCTATGCAAGAGACATTCTCGGTTTGGGGGATTCTTACCAGGAGCTTGTGAGAGAAATGTTGAAAAGGGATTTTTCCAGGTTGCCTTTTCCGTCTTCCTGCTGCATTAGCTGCAGGTGGTGAAGCTGCTGTTTCGGCATTTCTTCTTCAAAAGCTACATCACGTAATATCGCTGAGATCACAAGGAGATGAGGAGAAAAATGGCCCTATAGGATTTTTGTTAAAAAAGGATCCATCCATAAAAGATGAAAGGTTAAATTGCTTTTAGAAATACAGCAGCGTTTAAACAGGTGAGGATCCTCGGAAACGGAGTTTGGATTCAATAAAGTAGCCGTGCAGAAGGGCAGGAGAAGGCCTTTCTTTGGAGGGAAATGTCACACTTTAGTGTTAATAAAATGTCTAGTGGTACAATAATAATGATAGCAATCAGGAGCCTTTATTTTTCACCTGGCAGGGCTGGTTCATGTGTGTTTTTTCAAAGCTACCTGCAATTCAGGAAAGAACAAAAAAAGAATCAGGCATGCATTGACTGAAAAATATAAGAGTGGAAGAGACGAGAGCCAGAGCGGCCTAAGACTCCTGAATGTTACTGGGGAGATGAAGAGTGCTGCTCCCAGGTGGCAGGACATTTTCTTCCTCAGATTTTTAGATGTTGCCTCCTCGCAGTTGTGTTGTAAAGACATCGCAGGAGTATTACAATCCTAAAAGAACATACAATGAAAATGTCAAAAGGAAAAGGCAATTGCAAACAATAGTTTTGCTCTGGACTGGCCCCCTCTACACGCTCCTTAGTGGTGATGTAGCACAAAGGCAATGAGCACACAGCATTAGCTACTCTTGCATCTCTTGTATATTTGTCAGGTTTGATGTGTCAGAAATTGGTGGAACAAAATTTGTTCCCCACCTGTGTAGATGTCACTTACAGCTCTCTGTGGAAAGAGGAAGAGCAGGAAACATTGGCCTGTTAGGGGCAGGCAGTGACACCGGAGAAGATAATATATACCACACCAAGAGGTCTAATTATTGATTATCTGTACACACAAAAGTGTAAAATTACCACTTTGCTTGCTCGAGCTCTTTTCCCCACTAGCACTTCCAGGGCATTGCTGGCTGTGCCTCTGTGGCACCCGGGTTCTGTCACACCAGCACAGGGGCAGGGCAGGGTGGGCAGCACAGATGCTCCCAGCATTGTGTGACACATCTGGTGTGTGAGGAGCTGCCAGCCCCACAGTGCTCACATGTGTGGAGCTGAGCCAGGGCACACATCTGGAAGGACCAGGCTGCTGCCTCCCAGAGAACTAATAGGCTGCAGGGACTGCTCTGCTCTAGACTCTCCTCTTGGCCTCATGCAGCAGCTGGCTGTGTTAGCTGTAGCATTAATATTTGTACATTAATATTAATGCCAGATCACACACTCCAACCCCAGGAGCCAAGGCTCTTGACAGTGCTTGCAAGATCCAGCCACAAGCACTCACTCCAGCATTTTCTTTAAGAGACTCCTCAACCATAGATTTGCTGCTCATGCTGGCCCAGAGAGTGTTGATGGGGAAGGTGCCAGCTTTCGTCAGTCACTAGTGTTGTCATGAATTAGCAGGGGCCACACAGGGTACAGCCATACGTGTCAGCCTTGTGAATGAGCACTGGAGCAAGATACGAGAATGTGAGATCCTGCTAAGACAAAGTACCAGAGAGGAAAGAAGCTCTCTTGGCACAGGAGCTGGTGGGTCCTGCTCATCCAGCATGTCCAAAGCACAAGCAGCTTTCCCCCACATCCCCCTTCCAGTTGCTGCACTGAGACCTGATGACAGCACTGCTTCTGCAGCAGCTGTGAACATGGGGGGCATTTTTGGTGTCAGCAAGGCTTTGTCCTTGGGTTTTGTGCAAAACAGTGGGTTTGTGTATATTGGGACAAATAAAATCAAGTAACTCTGGTCAAAGACTATACCAGGTGCTAGTAGTGAAATTGTCCCAGTTTGTTTGCACGATAGAGCTTCTGTCACACAGAGCTGGAAGCTCTTGGGCATGTTTTGGCCTGGTGCCCCAGAACACACAGCCCTTGTTGGGTTTTACAGCCAGTTAAGCTCTAGACATGTTTCTGTGACAAGCTGACTCACCAGTCTCTTCCACCCCTCTGGCTCCGCTTCTAACAACTTGCATGATTTTGTCACATGTCATTGGACAATTTCTGGTTTTTCCTAAAGTCCAACAGCTGGATTTAAGGCACTGTGTGAGGAATCATAGTTTGATCTTGAGACAGCAGGGGAAAAAAAATCCCAGCACTTATTCTTAGTTTTACGTTGTTGATATTTAGTGCTCTGAGTTACTCTTTTGTGGGCTGGTGACTGCAAATGCATCAGTTTTAAAACCACTTACTTCTAACAGTACAAAAACCCTCACAGTCTGGTAGAAGTTGGAAACATTAGGGGAAGTCTAATGAGAATAGAAACCCTCTGCAGTGTGTGCTGCTCGTCTTTCAGCAGTTACACCTTTCATGGCACATTGTCGCTGCTGTGGGGTGTGCAGCAAATGTCCAGCGTTTACTGCTGTGTATCCAGCACAGCCCGGAGTTGCTGAGTGCTCTTGCTGTTGATTCAGCAGCAGCACACTTGGGAGAGATCTGGGCTCATCTTTTGCCGGGGTAGCATGTCTTTTTGACTAATTCTGATCCAGGATTTTTTTGGAAAAGAAGAACAACCCCGTGTCTGCCCAGATCTGTATTGTGCTGCACATATAGTTATTTGTGTATGTGGGTCACAAATTCTTCTGCTTCCCAGTATCCTCTGGTGTGCACACAGTGAAGTATGTGGAATAAATTTATACCCCAAAATCAGAAACCAGATTACTTTTTGGAAGAACATCAGAAAAATTTCACTCTGAAACATACATGGTGTGGAAATAAAAAGAAGTGAGTAAAAAATGCTTATGGTTTTTGAGCAAAAGATGGTATTGGCTTGGAAACTTCACTGATGAGATATTTGCTACTGAACATCACAACTTTGTTCCACCAGAGCTTGGGACAGCAGAGTTCAACTCGTGCTGCAAGGCTCCCGGAGGCTTTTCCCTTCATCCTCCTTGGAGTGATGTGCTGTGCACAGGTGGGGTGTGAGAGACTGGCTGCTCCGCAATTTCTCAGTGCTCCATTCCAGCAGTGTTTAGGCTTAGCTGTAAAATTGTAGGTGCGCTATCATATAATGAAAAAACACATGAGAAAGGACAGTGCCACTCCCGGGTACGGCACTGCCAGCACAGTGAAACTGTCACCTGTCACCCCTGACTGCAAGGGCAGAAAGAACTGGCAGAAAATCTGCACTTTCAGAGGTGCCTGCAGTCTGAAGAATGTCTCACAGGATACAGAAGGAGGTATTTATTATAGACAGAGGTACGTATTAATTAAACAATGCGCTTTTGTGGATTGTTGGTTTTGAAAACAAAAGCTGTACAGATCTGACAGAAGGACTATTTTGACTCTCTTGGTCAGCTATTTGTGCCGCCCAGGCCCGGGGCTGTGGGCAGGCCCTGGCATGGGAAGGGGAAGCCTCGGGTACTGTTCTGTGACCTGAGGTCTCTCGGGGCAGACAGGGAGCTCCTGGCACTGTGCTCCAGCAGCCCCATTCCCTCCGAACCCAGCCAGCACAGCGTGGGGGGGCTGTCCCAGACAGTGGGAACACCTCTCCACACCCCACGGCACATCCAGCTGGGGCTTAACTAACCCAAAATCTCCTTGCCTGTATAACCACTGGTGAACCTCCATTCTGGTTTCATCTGGAGCTCTGCTGCCTCTGCTCTTCCTCACTCTCACCTGCAGTTTCTCTGGGAACTGGAGAGGCTGAGGCAAATAATAGATACAAATCATGACCAAAGAAAAAATGATTGTCATTGCAAAAATGTATTTATTAATGATCTTCACATAATTCTCTGGAAGTGATATTCCGCAAGACAGAATTGTGATAGATTTTCACCAAATGGGAATATTTCCCTCCAGAAATGTGTAGCATTAAAGGGAGTGAAGAAGCTGAATGTGTTTCCTCCAGTCAGGAAAATGACGGATCAGGGACAAGAGACAATACATTAGTAAACAATATAAAAAATGTACATTTTGTCATTTTGTATTCCTGAGTTATTCTAAATCTGTGAATAAATTGAGAGCTTAAAGTCTCTGGAGCTGTTTTGAAGTCTCTTGCTTTCTATAAATATTGCATTTGCCTCAAGTAAGAATTTCTGACATGTATTAAAAAAATATACATTAGTAAAGCTTATAAAATAGATATTTGGAATGCTGTTATTGTTATTTTTTATTAAAAATACAGTTTAATGGAACAATTGAGTTCTACTTCAAAGTGTCAAAATTATTTTTCATGCTTTTTCCCCCGTGTTCTTTGAACTTTATGGTTGAAGCTCTAATTTTCTGCTTTCTGATTTTGTCCCTGTTTGAAGCAGTCATTCCCCTGCACAGATATCGCTCTCTGCTTGCCTTACTGCTCCAGTGGGATCCTCACACTGGGGTCTGGTGGCAGCTGGCCCTGATCAGCTGAGCTTGGAAGGTCAGGTCCAGTGTGGCCTGTGGACTGACGGACAGTGTCACCTCTCTGGAGCAGACCTGAGGAACATCTTACAGCCTTTCCTGGGGTTCTCGTGGGGAATTTCAGGGGAAATCAATGCCCAACACGAGCCATGGCCGTGCTCTGGGTCAGCATCACCAGAGGGGGTGAGGCAAGATCTGTAAATAAGTGACAAGTCTGACTGCAAGGGGAGAGCCCTGAGTGTGATGGCACTGAGAAAACAGCTCCAGATTCTCCCGTTTGTGGCACATGGTTTTCTTGCATGCTGTTCCACACAGCCTGCAGAGGAGCTGACGGTTATCATATGTTTGCAACATTTAGTCCAACTAAAGTCCAGAATGCTTTTATTTTTGTGACACTGACCATGTGCTGAGCTGACCTCCAGCTCAGGCCACTGGCACCGTGTCTAATTCCACATCCCATATGGACCTGGCATTAGCAAACAATGCTGGATGCCCTGTCACGGAGCAGTGAGCAGCAGCGTTAGTGTGACCTGCCGTCACCTGCCCACCCTTTCTGGCAGGTGGCCGCAGATTTCAGCACTCAGAGCATCTCTCAGCAAGCCCTGGAGCAGAGGCAGCTCTTGGAAGAACAGTCCGTGTTCTGGAGCTCTGCAGCCCTTTCCTCATGGTCACACATCCCTAAGTACCCGCTCACAGCACTTAGTTCTGTGCTGGAATAGCCAGGAGCTGTGAGAGCCTCTAGTGAACCATGGCTGAAGAGGGAATGTGCTGCAGCCATGGCCTTACATGGATTTTCATGCTCTGTACCCCCTGCAGAATCACTTGGTTAGGGAAAAAATACAGGAACTTTTTATTGGAAAAAAAAAAAAATCTTTGTAATTTCCCTGTACAGGGCTAGCTTCACATGGAGCAATTTTAAGAATTTTCTGGAGAAAACAGTTACAGCTTTAGTTCTAGTAAAACACAGACTGATGCTGAAACTTGCAAGAAACTGGCATAAGCAGAACACATGTAATTGAGCAGAAAATGAAGTCAATGAACAAAACACGATGTAAATGACCAGAACAGAGGAGCTTGCAGCCAACACACCAGAGGTTTTACGTGGGTGTTTGTGTGCACTATATGGCACCAGTCTGAACCATAGCAGCAATATCAAAGAGTTCCTCAACTTATTCATAATTAGCAGTGGGAATGCCCAGGCTTCGTTTTGTGCTCACAAAGGACCAGGGACTGTGTCGAAGGGAACTGGAACTCTTTAATTAACTCCTTTCTAGAGCTTTCCTTTGTTGAGGTTTGCAGGCCCTGTGTTGTTCGCTAATGGAGGCAGTCCTGTCCTCGTCTCGGGACTCGGTTCTGGGCACCCTCGGGGCAGAGGGCGATGCGGGGCCGGGAGCTGCGGTCCTCGCTCTGCCCCACAGCACCCCGGGGACTCCCACATGCCGCTGCCCCCGGTCGGCCATGTCCGTGAGGGCAGCGGCTCCTCCAAGACGTCTCCTCCACCACCGCTGCCCCGCAGGCTTCCAGCCCTGCCCTGCGGAGGGTTGTGGAGCCGCAGCGGGTCCCGCTGTGAGGAGCCGGGGCTGGGCCGGCAGCCCTTCCCCACCACGGGCTGCCCACAGCGGCTGCAGCACGGCCGGTGCCTGCGGACGCCGTTCCTGAGGGGACGCCGGGCTGGTGAGGCCGCCGTGCTCCGATAAACAGCGTCCCGCATAGTTCGGGACCCTGAGGAGCTGCCGGCAGGAAGCCGCGGCGTTCCTCAGGTGCACGAGGCTTTGAAGGTGGTGCCCTCTGTAAAGGGAGTGATTTATCCTCAGAAGTGGGGGAAATCCCTGAACTCGTTTGAGCACAGTGACCCCTCTCGAGGCAAGAGTGGCGGGCACCTTCGTAAGGCGCCAGCCCTTCGCTGCGCCCTGAGGCGAACCCCGTCCCGTGGAGGGCAGCGCAGGGCAGCGCAAGGCAGGCGGTGCCGCGGGGACCCAGCGAAGCAGCAGGCGGTCTGCGGTGGTCACCATGTCAGGAAACAACTCCCAGAAGCCGACACCAGGTAAAGCTGGAGGGCAAATCGGCGGGAGGTGTTTGTGGCTGGTGGCTCGCTGGCTCCCCGAGGTGGGCTCGGCCCTGCGCGGGGCAGGCGGAGGCCATTGGGGCCTGGCCGGGGATGCACAGGCTCCTGGAACACGGACTGGCGGGGTCACAGTCTGTTATTAAGAGAGACGCCGGGTTTCGTGTGTGTCACACCTGAGCACCGTAGAGGTCGGCGGCTGCCAGGCGGCAGACGGCAGCGGGAGCAGGGCTGTGGGCAGGGAGGGGTTTGCCGTGGAGTAGAGTTCAGCTGCACTTCAGTGCTGATTTAAAGCAAGGGTTTGTGAAAGTCCTGTGTCGGTGACTGCTCTGCGCTTTGGCCGTCTTTCATGTGGAGTTGCTGGTGCTCCTCATTTCGCTCCTGCCGCAAGGTTCGAGGGGCCGGCAGTGCTGGCAGGGGCCGGGTTGTGCTGCCCGAGGTGTGCGGGTGCTTCCTGACCGTGCTGGGGCACGGGGCGCGAACAGGGCTGCAGACACCGACTGTCAGGAAGAGCTGGGCAAGAAGCAGGGAACCTCTGTGGCCAGGCAGAGACAACATACAAAAAAAAAA